>JAADYG010000320.1:0-34379 GCA_023338115.1 Phytopythium boreale
CTCCTTGCCTCGCGGCATCTTTTCAAGTGCTGAAAGGTCTGTCAACGAACTGCCAAGTTCCCAGAGCCTTCAACATTCGAGAATATTCGTAAAGGACGTAAAAAGACGTAAAAACAACGCGGTTTTTACAATAAAAACGCCGAAACTGTCAGCTCGTCTATATTTTTGCTTCAAAATTTTGCACCCACTTTTGATAAATTTTGAATTTTGAATGTAAAATGGCGCGAAATGGGGCAGGTGGTATATCAATCGTCTTGGTTTTCTATGGGCTTTCTTCTCATATAACTCTTTTTGCAAAACGATTTATGACAGATTCGGACCTGACCTCGTTTATACTTCTGCGCAGGACTGTACGCTGCCAGCTGCAGCTGAAGTTGATACAACGATTGTTGAAATTCGCTAATCGAGCGAGTTTTGCGCAGGTGGCAAAGCAGTCGCGTTCCTGGAACTCGAGGTAATCACGGCTGGGTGATGAAGATAGGCAGTCAGCGTGGTTTAAACGCTCCATGATGCCGGATGCTGGGAGTGGCGACCCATGGTACAGTATCTGAATGTGCGAAAGTATCAATACTTCCGGAATCCATATGCAAACCTCGGTGGGGCGGCAGACACACATGTCGTCGCAGACTCTTCTTTGCAGCGGTACTTGTGGCCTTCAACAGTTGATACCCCTCCCTCGCTGTGGATGGCTTTACGCCAAACGAAGATGCTGTCAGCGCCACGCCGAGCTATTCGTGTATTCACCACCAAGTGCCCGCTGCTCGCTTCACTTCCGCTCCACCGCCACCGCCCAGTCATGGGGACGAACTTCGCCGTCACGGTCGCGCTAGCCACCGTCGTGTCCCAGTCCGTCGTGCTCGCCGCCAACTTCCCCAAGCTCGACGAAGCGCAGCGGAGGCAGCAAGGTTGCACAAAGTTGACGGCCACATCAAGGTCGTGTATCACAAACGCGGCATCTCAGATCACGGGTTTCGCTTCGCCAAGTCCAACGAGAAGGCCGAGAACCCGTACAGCAGGTTCGTGGCGCCGACGGTCGCGAGTTGGTACACGATGAAGGGCACGGACGTGCCGAGCAAGCGGCTCCGCGCGTACCTGGAGAGGTACAAATATGGCAAGCAGCAGTTTCCGCTGATGGATAACGTCTTCCTGCAGCAGGTTGACAAGCACAAGCCCGACTGGTACCCCTGTTCTCGCAGGAAGACCTGGAGCGATCGCACTGAGCCGCGACTACATCGAACACATAGCGTTCGGCCCTTTTCTTACAATGGCATCAAGATCCTTTGATTCGTTCCTTCAACTGCTGGTTATTAGTGGTCGACTGCGCTCTGTGAGCATTCCTTTGAAGGCAAGCTAAGTCAAGTTCTTATTCAAATTTCGGTGGTCGACATTGAAGTGTACCGTCAATACCATAAAACAGTATGCTTGACTGTAAACTGACTTGTTAAAGTTGCCCGCTTGCACATGCTTCTCCAGCGAAAAATCAGCATCGATACCATCCGTCTACTGTAGTCTCCACACACAAATCAATACAGTATGGGGTTCGAGCCAACAAGCGCATCTGTAATCTACGTATGTTCTACATCCACCAACTGTACCCAAGACGACCAGGCACATGGCTGCGGCATCTTCGCTTAGCAAATTGCACCCAACTTCGACACCCGACGAACTCATTCTGTCGACTAAAAAGTATCTTTCACACGAAACATGTGGTTTCGGATCAAGCGGTATGTGAACAGTGTACCTCGCAACTTCACAGCTGGAATTGGATCGCGACTTCTGTTACGAGGTATGTTGCTAAGCCCTTCGGAGTAGACGACCAACGAGCATTCGTTTCGCATTTGCCATTCTGTGACTCACCGCCTCACACCCACTCCTGCTCTTCATCGGCCGCGCTCGCCCTGGTCGTCCGCTGGAGACCAATCATGAAGGCCTGCACTCTTGTCGCGCTTGTTGCCCGTCTAGTGCCCGCGCTCTTCGCCGTCGCGTCCGTCCGGGCCGACGACCTCGTCAGGCTCAATGAAGCGCTCCCGTTTCGCGTCAACATCTCGTTGTTCTACCCGGTATTCAACTTTGACGAGGACGGCTGCTTCCCAAGTGCCGCAGTCAGCCGCCAAGGGAAGCAAAACGGCGGGCTCGGCGGCGCCAGTGGCGATGTCAACGGCAAGTGCCGCAGCGTCTACTTCACGGACCTGTCCAACACCAATCACCGCTACGCGTGCATCATGTCTAGCGGTGTCAAGTACTACACGCACGTCTTCGCTCTCTACATGCTCGCGGACCAGACGATCGACATCTTAGGGGTCGGCCATCGTCACGACTGGTCAAGTGCCGTGATCTGGACCACGAACGACAAGGTGGCGTTCGGCAGCTACCTCGCCCTCGGCAAACTAATCACAGCCCCAGTCGAGGAGATCCCGACGCAGGATGGACACCCCAAGTTCGTGTACCACAAGTGTTGGGGTGCACATGGCGGTGCTGCCCCGACTACACACCACAGTGTCCACTTGGACATTAGGACACGGACAGGAACCATCTGCATGTTGTAGACGGGGGCAGGAGCGAACATTCTAGATGCCGACTGGTCTATAAGCTGTTAGGAGCCACCGATTGTGTCGAGGAGGCATGAGTGACTGCCAAGCAATCGTGAGCAGTGGGGGCACTGCGGTCGGGAGCAGGACGTCTAGATTTCGCTTCGATCAATCGACTCACTTTCCAATTTCCACTCGACCAAGCAAGTTGTCAACAAGAAGGGCCTGAAGAACCATCGATTTCGCTTTGCGAAGGCGGACGAGCCGGCCGAGAACCCGCACCACAAGTTCGTGACCCCACCGATCGTCAGTTGGTTAACCATGAAGGGCGAGGGGGTGTCGAACGAGCAACTTCGCGCGCTTCTCAGCTCGTTCAACTACGGCAAGGTGTCGCTCCCGCTGACCGACAGCCGGTTCCTCACCTTGACCAACGAGTTCAAGCCCGAGTCGTTCCCCGAGTTCACCGCGCACAGTGCAGCTCAGTCCTTCTGAGCCGGAGACCGCCGCCTGCTGCTGATGAGTACCGAGGCACAATCCGCCTTCCCATCGCAATCTATTATCTAGCCAGATCGTTTGCTGGCTTGTCTTCGTGTTCCGAGTCGCTCGAGTTTACGGTGAGTCAGATACGCGATAGGCTTTGCTCAGCATCCCCATGTGTCGGAGCTGCGTGGCTCAAGTTGGCTATCGTCGGCCGGGACATTCGATTGCCCTGCAAAAGAGCGCGACGACTGGAGTGACTGGAACACTGGAGACCTCCGATCCACGGCATTTATATCGCCGACGATGTCGTCCCTTGAGCGAGCAGGTCGATGGCCTCCTGCACGCTCCTGCGTATGTACACAACAGAGCTTCTACTGTAAGTACAGTGTACAGCAAATGATCACGCAACGCAGCACACCTTGCCTTGGCATAATCTATCACCAGCGCAGGTTAATCCGACCGAACATACTAAACCCTGGAATTTGGATATTTTGTGCCAAGTGTTGTTACCAAGCGAACCGCACACCTACAAAACGTCATATTCAAGAACGCACAGTTATCGCTTTAGTACCATAATACGGCATTTAGAGCGGCTTCAAGGTCCGGCTCTCTTGCGATCCGTCACAATGCACATATCCGAATGATCCGCGGGGTGATCGGCACTGCCGACTGCACATCCCAAGATCGATCCCCCGCCATGCGCAACGCCTTCTCACGACCCAGGTGTTCGCGCGGCACGGCACGGCGATCCAATTGCCCCGGCGGCCTCGTTGCTGTCCGAGGCGTTGGCGGACTGTGGCACGATGGATCTCAGCCAACATGCGTCCTCTCCACGTGAGTCTGCGCTCCTGGCATTCTGACAGCCGCCTCACTCTGCAACTCGCCACCGCGCGCTCACTCCTCCTCCAAAGCCAAGATGAAGACCGTCGCCGCCCTTGCGCTCGCCGCCCTCGCGTGCCAGTCGGTCGTCCGCGCCGACGATTTCTCCAAGCTCGACCAGGCGCTGCCCTCGGGCATCGACATCTCGGCCATCGCGCCCGTGTTCGACTTCGACTCGGACAGTTGCTTCCCGAGCGCTGGTATCAGCCGCATGGGCGACCAGAACGGCGGCCTCAAACCCACTGGCAGCCTCACGGGCGGCTGCCGCAACGGCAACTTCATGGACCTGTCCAACACGTACCACCGCTACGCCTGCGTCGACAGCAACGGCATCAAGTACTGCGGCCACTTCTTCTCCCTATACGCGCTCAAGGACCAGATCCTGAGCGGCATCAAGAGCGGCCACCGCCACGACTGGGAGAAGGCGATCGTCTGGACCGAGAACGGCGTCGTGACTTACGGCAGCTACAGCGCGCACTCGGGCGTGGGCACGGCGGCCGCGTCCGAGATCCCGCAGCAGGACGGCCACCTCAAGTTCGTGTACCACAAGGACGGCGTCGCGACGCACGCCATGCGCTTCGCCAAGACCGACGAGGCGGCCGAGAACCCGCAGGGCACGTTCGTGACGCCCACGATCGTGAGCTGGTATACCATGGTGGGCGACGGCGTCTCCAACGAGCAGCTCCGTAACGACCTCAACACATACGACTACGGCAACGCCAACTTCCCGCAGACGGACGGTATCTTCCTGGGCAAGCTCAACGACTACAAGCCGGCCAGCTTCCCCGCCTTCACGCAGGAGAGCGTCGACAGCTCGCAGTAAGAGGCCCTGCAGCAGCATTACGTGTAGGTGAAGTATGCGTGTTGTGTGTGTTTGTTGCCCGGGTGTATTGGATCGACGGGTGTTCAGCTTCAACGTGAGCCAAACTGCGAACAAGACACGATAACCACGATAAGGATCATCACGTTGGACTCAAAATAAGACACGCCTGGGGACTTATTTGCTGGTGGGAGGGTGCGTCACGCCGCGACTTTTCCAAAGCGGCGGCAGCCGACCGACTGCGCCCCGTCTTCTTAGTTGCCAAGGTGCCTCGTGCCGGGGACTGTTGTTATTGCCATAGTTAAGCAGGTGCTCGTCCCATTGAACGGGATGGCGACCGCGTTCTCGATCGACGAGTTCCGGCGCAAGCAGCGCGTCAAGGAGGCGCGCGCGCGCAGGAAGCGGCCGCCGCTGGGGGCGGCCAAGAGCAGCGGTCGCCCGCCAGCTGCTTCGGCCGTCGGTCATAGCGGCCGCAGAGACGCCTACTCGCCGCAGCAGCGCGCGTACTTGGAATTCTGCATGCAGAAGAGCGTGGACCCGGACGGCCTGCTGCTCGCTGAGCTCGCGCGCCGCCAGTTCCTGCTCAAGCTCGACCGCTTCGGCGAAGACGAGGTGGGCCGACGCGGTTTCGAGGGTGAACGCTCATGGAGAGAGGCTGACGGTGTCACATTCTCCTCAGCTCGAGCAGCACATGCGGTTCCTGCAAAAGACGAGCGACTGCCGACAGATCTGCCTCTCGCTCGGCTCCGTCGCCATCAACCGAGGCAAGCTGGATCGCTCTATCGTGACGCCGCTTCTTGCGTTGGTTGGCTTACCGCGGCTTGTTCGAATGCACCAGATCTGCGCATCAAGTTCGATCGTCTTGGGCTCAAGCGCGCCTTAGCCTACTCGAAACGCGGCGCGTCCATAAGCGTCAGGTACGGTAGTCGTGTGCTCGCATGAGGCTGAGGCGAAGTGGATTCGAGCTGACGTGGTCTGGTCGAGAGCTAGGGCGGCATGTGTGGCCGCGAGTCGGACGCCTTGCCTTGTGAGGTTCCAGCTCCTGGGCGTGCGGATCACCTCCGACGCTGTGCCGCTACTCGTTCAGGTATCTCGAGTCCAAGGCAATAACTGCCGCAGGTTCAAAAAAAGTGACGATCGCTCTGCTAGGTGCTCGAGAACTGCCCGCAGCTCGAGGACTTCAACGTGAACCACTCCGGAATGGGCGACGACGTGCTGGGCGGTGCGATCGCTGGAGCAGTCACGAGTGCGAGCAAGAGACCCGCCGCTGACGTTCTCATCCCGTGTGTTTTCTTTACTCAGGCATCGCCGTCGCCCTAGGACGGTGCGCTCGCCTGCAGCACCTCTCGCTGTCGGGGTGTCGACTCACGGACCAGGCCAAAGCGCACGTCGCCAAGGTCATCTCGGTGAGCTGGCCGCCATGTCACTTCCCAACGTCAAGAGCGACCGAGACGGCTTACACCTCACCGCTTGTATATGTTCGTTGGCTGGTTCAGCTCCATGGCGCACTCCGGGACGAGTCCGAGTGGAGCGCGAGCTTGCGCGGGGACGCGTCGAGCCCTGCGCCGCTCGCACATCCAAAGCTGCTGCTCGATCTATCGCAGAACGCGCTGGGCGACGACACTGCCGACGCACTCAGCGACGCGCTCTTCCACGACAAGTGGCTGCTTGGTAGAGGCCCATCCGTGCTTCTCGCGCTTCAGCTCGTTTAAAGAGGTCGCTGATGTGCTGTGTCGTGTAAACTTCTTGGTTTGAAGGCGTCAACCTGAGCGGCAACCGCTTGACGGAGCGCGGAGCCACGACCATCATCGACACGCTGGCCGACAGCAACCGCACGCTCGCGGTTCTCCAGCTGAAGGACATGCAGCCGCACCCGAGTACGTTGGCTGCGTCGCGTCATCGAACATGTGATACCGTTAGTGGCGGTCAAAGCAACCAACCGCTCACACGTCCACCTCGCTGCCCTGCCAGTATCGACCGCCGCTGCGGGAAAGCTCGAGGAGCTGCTTCGACGCCGACGCAAGCTCCTGCAGCAGCGCGCAATCGAGTCGCGAGAGACGCAGCTGCTGCTGGGAAGCCTCATGCTCAAGTGGGGCGTCGACCGCGATGTGGTGCTCGACATTTGCCATGACCTGTCGCCGACGAATGGCGTCCGCCTGCGGCTTTCTTCCTTCTCCGAGTCAGTCGCTTCGTCATCAAGCAACCAGGAGTTCGAGGCCCACTCATCCGAGCGTCGAGAAGGTCGAGCGAAGGTTCATCACAAGGAGAACAACTCCACCCGAGGCAACAACCGATCCGTCGAGAGGCAACAGCAGTCGGAGAGTGATGACGACGCCGGTGGCTTCCGGGATGTTGCGAGCGCTGGTAGTGCAGGGATCGAAGCGGCCGCCAGCGGGAAGGACGTGGCCCACATTCAAACGGTGCGGGGACGTCAACTGACTGTTGTTGGCCGAAACAAAGCACAGCTAGTTGATTGACACCGTTATCCACAAGCAGATCCAGTACCTCATCGAGCGGGTGAGCGTCCTCGAAGCCGACAAGCGCTCCGCCGCCGAGCGGATCACCAAGCTGGAGGTGAGATAGGAACACAGAGGGCAACAGATATCAGCCTACCTGGACTCGAACCCTCTCGGTCACGGACCGCGCCGCAAGTCACATCTAACCCGCGCCTCGAATCGTGAATAACAGGCTGAGAACCGCTCGTTGCGCGAACAACTGACGGCAACAGCAGCGGCACTGGAGTCGCCATCGACAGCGGCAGCCATCTTGCCCATGGAGGCCGAGCTGATCGCGCAGCTCGAGACGTCGATCAACACACTGGCGGAACAGGTGGAGCACATTGAGCGCGAGAAGCTTGCGGCAGACGCGACGCCGTCAGCGCAAGTAGAACACGCGTCAAGTCCCGACTTGCAGTAGCGTTGACCCCATTTGAAGTCGGAGTCACCGCTTGCTGCTCGGGAACATGCTTGAGTATGTAATCTGGTTCGCTCGCCTCTGGAGAATCGCGTTTACGCCGGAAACCTGCGAAACACGTGATCAAAACCACATTCATACGTACATCAAGATCAGTCGTTGTCAGCACGTTGCACGACTAATTGGGCCAGCACCACGCACCGGAAGTTCGGGTTCGGCAGAAACTCGTTCTGCACCCACGTGAACGAGATTTGGTGCGCCTTGAGCCACGCGCGCATGGCCTCCTTGCGCTCGCGAGGCCCCTCCATGTTCTGCACGTGGTCGCGGAAGAGGTCGTTGGTGACGACGCATCCGTTGTGCAGTCCGGCGTACTGGATGCAGTACGAGTCGTCGTAGTCCTGCGGCGGCGTCGGGACTAACACGCCTTCCCGAACCATCGCGCGCAGCATTACGATGTCGTCCGGGATCTTGGACAAGTTGGAGCTATTGTTGTCGAGCGTCACATTGGCGCTACGCGGCTGGTTCCGGCGCGCCGCCAACTGTTCCTTCTCGTTTTTGAGCATGTAATCGGGAATAAACGCGACCACGCGGTGGCCAAGCGATTGGAAGTAGTCGACTGCCAGTCGAACGCCCAGACTCGAGAACTGTTGGTTCATGCCGTGCCTCATCGCCACGTTGGGCGCGTCAATCACAATGAGGCACTTGTTGTGAGCCTGAGACGGCTGGAAGCCGCTCTGGAACTCGGAGTACTGCGATCCGATCGCCATCACAGCCGCGAAGCTCGATGGGTCTGGCGGTGAACGCGACTGCTGCAGCCCGGTCACCTCGCTGGAGTAGTGCCCAAACGCTCGAGAGCTGGAGAATCCGTAGAGCGAGTCATAACGGCTTGTAGTCGCTTCATTCGTCAGGTTCACGTCACGGAGATACTGCGCGGTCAGCACGATCTCGTCATCTCCGTCATCTTCGCTGTCGGCAGACGTCTCGAATGTATCGTCCTCGAACCCGCAGAATTCACATGTTCCGCCGTCAAACGTGCTCGAGTTGGAGCACTGAGAGCACAGGCGATCGATGCCGGCGGACTTCTTCCGCGACAGCACGCCAGGTCGCTCTGGCTTGTCCAGTTTGCCGCCGCCTCTCGTGAGAACGAGCTGTCTGCACAGCCTAACTGTGCGCGCAATGCGCACTTCAAACAGCTTCTTGTCATTTAACGACGGCGAGTCTGCGCGGCCTTGCGCATTTCGTCCCTTGGTGTTTTTGGACGACGACGAGCGCACCGGAGCAGCCGAAAACGTCGCTGAGTAGCGCTCTCGCGCATAGTCCAGCGGCAGAAACCCTTTCGTCTCGAGATCCTCGGGCAGCTCTCGGTCACACGTCGTCGCCAACCCCACGAAGTACATGGCGAGCGTACTCGAGGGCAGTGCGAAGTGAAACTTGACACAGCTGGCGTAGAACAACTCGGCCGCATCGGATCGCACTTGCGGCAGCCAATTGTGAAGATGGAGCCACTGCAAGAGCGCGTTGAGGCCAGGGAGAAGAGCGTTGGCCACATTCTGCAACTGACGATAGTCACTGGTTGCCTGAAGGAAATCGGCGAGCTGCTGCAGAATAGAAGTGCCCAGCATGTACAGCAGGTCAAGCGCGCACACTGTAGCCTGGTCGCTCGTGTCGAGGTCGAGCTTGGCTTGGGTGACGGTGACTGGATCGTTGCCGCTCTGTGAGAGAATGGTAATAGACATTCCATACGTGAGCCAGCAGGGATGGTGCACAGCTCAATCAAGCGCATGAAAGTACCTGGGCATCGTAAACGAGGAGCAGGTTCACGCTCACGATCTGCACGATTGCGGTCGCCACTTGATCCCGGTATTCCTTATCGTTCAGAAGGTCCTCAACCCTCAAAAGAGCTCGCATTGTCGCTTGCACTGACGGCAGGCTCTCTCGCCACGAGTGGAGATCAGCGCTGCGCGCTAGCAGCGCGTGCAGCTTGCCCAGAATCCCCGAGATGCGCATGCCAACTCCGCGGTCACTGGGCTGCGCAAACATGTTCGATGAGGGCATCATCAACGCCCCTTTCTTCAACGACTGCACGAGGTTCTCCCGAGACGGGAACGGATGCTGGCACCCCAGGCTGCGAGCGTACAGGTACGCGGCCTCCAAGAACTTCTTGTCACGCGCAGCGACTAGCGCGAGCTGGTTGTAGACTTTCCCGCTGTCTGGCGCGATCGTTCGGGCTCTTTGGTAGAACTCCATCGCGCTCGCCCACGTGTCAACAACAGATGCGGGGTCAAACGCCCTGGCAAGGTGCTGTTGCTTGTACCTCTCGACGTCGCCGAGCGCGACTAGCGAGTGCTGCAGCGAGAGCTGGACCGCCTCACGACCTTCTGCCGACACGTTTGCGTTCTTCGACTTGGCTTCGAGTTGGGCCACAAGATCCAAATAAAAGAGCGTGCACTCGCCCAGCGCCTCGCGCGCCGAGGCTGTCGAGTCGCTGGACGCGCTCCAGGTGCCGGTACCAGTTCTGCCACAGCCGCCGGTCCACATCCTGCGCTCACCAATAGTGATGGATCGCTCTGATTAGTTCGTCTACAGGAGATGAGTTGGCCCCTCATAGATGGGCTGGTTACGTTGTACCATTTTCTTGGCCGCCTCGGGGTACGAAGCCAGCAGGTCGACGCACGCCGAGCGGAACGCGCTCTGCAGCGGCACCGCGCCCGCGTCAAGCTCGCTATCAGGTGAGGAGTAGAGCCATTCAGCGAGTTAATCACTGCTCAGCACCATGCAATAAACAAGCGCATCACATACGCGAGCGGGTTGAACGCGGCGGAGGAAGAAGCGGCGGCCTTGAGCCTGGCGTCCCACTCGACCACGCGCCGGACGAGCGCGCGCGCCGCCTGGGGAAGCCCCGCTTGTCTCGACGGAGAGCGCGCGCCCTGCTTGTTCGGCCTGGGCGACCGCTTGTCGCCCGCGTTCTTCTTGCCCGCGCGCCGCTGCGGATTGCTGTTCCTCCCGGCGGAACGCGACCGGTTCGTCGCGCTCGGGTCCTCCCACAACACTTTGACGCGCCCAGGCGACTGCTGGGGCGTCGCCGACGCGCTTCTGCGCCGGTCACCGCCTCGGAGGCCCCCGCTCGCGTCCGCGGCGTCCTCGTCCTCGTCGCAGTCTCCGCTCGTGGCGCTTACCGTCGTGACGCGCAGGTTGCCGGGCGACCGCGCGTGGTGCCGCCGCTGGAACTCGGCGAACGACGGCCGCGCGCTCGCGTCCGCCGCCCGCATGCCCCGACAGATAGGTAGGCACAGAGAGAGAGGAGGGAAGGAAGGAATGAAGGAAGGGGAGGATGATGGAGACCTAGCGCCGTCCTTTCCGGTTGTCGGACGGTGGAATGAACCTCCCCCGCTCTGTTCCGAGACAAAGTGTTCTTTCGAGGATGTACCCATTCAATGGTACAGTTGGGTGAGGTGGTACGCTCGGTAGACTTCAACGTCTTCAAGCGAGTACATTGTACCCATGACACCGCGTAACCTTCATAAGTACAGGGCTTCATGGCAACTAGGACTTCCACCGGGCGCTAGTCATATATACGCTGGGATGGCAACGCTCCTGCTGGCGTCGGCGTCTATTTGGTGTGTGCATTGCCAGGAACCCAAGCGAGTGCTTTAGTAATAGATAGTGACGATACCCGCGTCGCTTTCCGCCCACTAGCCACGTCATACTGCGTTCGCCATCATCATCACCACCATCAGCCGCTCATGAGTACACCATCGCATGACCGATAGAGGACGAGACGCACCGTAGTCGAGCGTCATGCGCTGCGCGAGCTGGAGGCGGTCGGTGGCGCCGCGCGGCGAGTTGTTCTCGTCCGCGAGCGTCGTCTGCAGGATCTCCTCGACCACGTCCTCGAGCGTCACGAGGCCCTTGAGCTCGTAAAACAGGTCTCCCTGTCGCGTCAGCGGGTATCACCGTGAGTATTGCGCAACGCCAACCGCAGCACTACCGACCAGCAGGCAGCCAACTCACGGGCCCGGCGTTGTTGACGTCGTAGACGAGCGCCATGTGGTTGCTGCCGCTCTTGAAGAACTTGAGCGCCTCGCCGAGCGTCGAGTCGGCCCAGATGCGGTGCGCCGCGCGCGCGAACACGTGCGCGAACTCGCGCAGCGGCACCTCGGCCTTGGGGTCCACGTACACGATGTCCTTGGCGAACACGACGCCGATCACGTCGTTTTCGTCCTTGTCCCACACGGGGATGCGGCTGAACCCGCGGCTGTAGATCTGCTTGAGCAGGTCGACGCTCAGCCGCGCGCTCGCGTGTCGGTCCGGACGGCAAAGCACAAACCAAATCAGCGTTAAGGAGACACTGCGTGGACACCAACCGACCGGCAAACACGCACAACGTATACAGCAAGTCGAGTGGATATCGGAAGCGAGAAGATCTTGGCGCGCGGCACCATCACCGCGATCACGGGCTTGCGCTTGTAGCTCATGGCGCCGCGAACGATGTGCGCCTCCTCGGCGTTGAACATTTTCTGCCGCGCGTGGATCTCGAGCAGCTGTACGAGCTCTCGCCGCGAGAAGACGGTGCCCACTTCCTTGCCGACCAGCCAGTCGAGCGACAGGCTCATGGGCTTGGCGACCGGGTACATGAGCAGCAGCAGCACGCGCACGATCGGCACGAGCCGCGCGCCGATCGCGAGCGCGTGCCGCGAGCACAGCGCCTGCGGGATGACCTCGCCGAAGAGCACGATCACGTCGGTGGACACGACGAAGCCGACGAGGCCGCTCGTGAGGTCCGCCATGAGGATGGACAGCAGGCTGTTGACGGCCACGGTGCCCAGCACGAGCGTCGTGAGCAGCAGGTTGCCGTCCGCGCGCACGGGCATCACGCGCCTAGCGGCCTTGGCCTTGGCGCGCTCGTCGTCGGTCGCGTCGGGGCGCTCGCCGGCGCCAATCGCGACCTCCAGCCCGACGTGGTCGAGCGACATGAAGCCGAGCGTCAGGCCCGAGAAGATGGCCGACAGCGTCACCAGCACCACGATCAGCACGTAGCGGAAGACCTCCAAGCCGACGCTTGGCGGCGCGGCGTCCGCGTCCTTGGGCGTGCTGCGAGGCCGGCCGCCGTTGGCGGAGACTTGGCTGGCGACGAGAAGCACGAGAGCCGCGTAGACGGTCGGCGCGCTGGTAGAGGTGCCCATCCACAGCCGACACCTCCGTCGCCACCGGCCGGTCGACGAGGAGCGCGGCATTGTGCTCTGTGTTGTCTGCGAGCGGTGCACGCAGTGCTGCGTCTTGAAGGGAACGAAGCAGGCTACATGTGATCGGGAGGAGGTTTCACGTACCTTGTCAGTGGCGTGGCTCTTGGTCGGAGTGAGAGACACGCGAGTAAACCGAGAGCGCGCGTTTCGCCCTTGGCGCCTGCTCGGTTCCTTCGGGTGAAACGGATGGCAATACCGGAGCAACACAAAGGCTTGTCAATCGCAGATCGCCACCATCTCCGACGTAGCGGTGGTCGCGACTGCTGGGGAGCGATGGATACACACGGCGGCACAAAAGCGAGTCCCGCGTAACATGCAAAGGCGTGACTCGTGTTATGAGGTCGTGAAAGTCACGAAAGCGGGGGGCGACGTGGACTCACGGCGCCGATGATCTTGACTTTCCTGCTGCGCGTTCAGTTGCCGATGCCATCTTCTCTCGATCTAGCGGTTCGCGTTGTTCCGGCGACTGAGCGCGTTCATTTTCGGGCGTCGCTGAGTAATTAAGCGTACCAGTAGCCGGCCTGCACCATGATCTCCGGGTACAGGTTGTGCCACTCCGTCACGAGCGGCTGGTACAAGTCCGGATGCGACTGCATGAACGCCGCAGGGTCCTGATTTACAGTCACACAGTGCGTTCGTCACATTAGAACGACCGCTTCCGTGACAAAGGGGCGGATCAATAAACTGAGAGGCTTACCTCCGCGAAGCAGACGAAGATGGTGGCGACAGAGCTGTCGATGACCGACAACGGCGTGACAGCGACACCGATGCCCACCACGAGGCCCAGAATGGCCATGAACGCTGCACGCACCATAATCCTACAGTCAGAATGCCAGCCCTTGCAACACCGAAGTCAGAAACAAGATCTTCGTCTCTTACCAGTGCTGTTCTGGAAAGTCACGACATCTGCAGCTTCGGCCAGCAGAGCACCTGCGCCCGCGCAGATGAGGCCTGGGCACCAAGGAAGACATGTGTGAGACTTTCGCTCGCACCCTTCCGTGACAAAACGCGGTCGCTTCTTACCAACTCCAAGAGCAGCGAAACCGAGCACGTTTCCGATGAGATCGTCGTTGATGATCGCGTCGAATCCACGCTGGTGGAACAACTGGAACACAGCCTTGCCAGCCTGGGTAAACTTGTACCTGTGTCGTCAGAGTGAGAGTTAGTACTTGAAGTATCAGCGATAAAATCGTCCATAACGACCCAGTTGAGCGCATACCCGTAGATACCGACGTAGACATACGCCCAGCGGTTGAAGTACTCCATGATAGCCTGGAGGCAGCCAAGAATGCACTCCGCAAAGCACCCAACAATGCTGCCATCCTGGCGGCTGCTCTCCGCGAGCTGAACACAGCCAGAGAACGAGATCAAGTACGAAATCGAAGTCAGACACAGCCACGCACGTATCAATGCTGTAGCAATCGACAAACTGATCGTACCGAGCGCAGTGCTTGGATGATCGCAACAAGAAGAGAACCGAAGCAGATAGAGCCAAACGAAGTGGTGCAGCTGCGCTTCAACGACGCACCCGTCGCACCACTGGACTCAGCGCTGTACCAGAAGGTGGCGACTGTCCCGGCCACCGTAGTGTGCGCCATGTTCTTGAAGACCTACGGTAACCGCAATAACAATATGAATGTCAACCATCGGTAGCAATGCGAAAGCCCGCCGTCTCTCCATGTGAATCGTACCTGGAGGCCCCAGTAGAACGACAAGAGCAGGAAGAAGTACGCGACGTAGTTCGCGGCGGAATCCTTGTAAAACGATCCCGAGCTGGTGTTGGTCGTAGAAGTTGAGTTCGTGTCCTTCTTCAGGTTGTTGGCCACGCCGAGCAGCGCCAAGGACCAGACGACGACCCACACGATCTGCACGATCGTAAACATGATCGAGACGATGTACGTCGACCAGTGCTTGGAGATCGCGGCGGCCGCAACGCGAAGGTTCGCGACCGCGAACGGGATGCGATGCTGGACCGCCCGTGCGTAGCACAAGTTTAGCAGCGCGATGAGCAGGCCAATCACGCCGACGAAAAAGTTGCCGATCGCGAAGCCGTAGGCGGCGAACGCGAACGAGATGCCGACGTTGAACCAGAGCACGAAGAGGATCATGCAGCGCGCGTACGCCACGATCAGCTTGACCATCGCGAGCGCCAGGACGACCGCGACGACCGCCATGCCGAGCGCAATGCCGATCACGATCTTGGTGTCGTCCGCCGACATGAGCCGCGACGAGTCCGAGTCCGACGACGAGTCCAGCGAGTCAATGCCGTAGATCACCTGGTGAGACGGGCGACAGGACGCGTTAGTCGCGGGCGGGGGAAGGTTCCGGTATCGTCCACTTGCTCACCATCAGGGCGACAATGAGCGTGACATTGAGCACGAACACGATGCCGAACGGCAGGTCGCGGCATCCCCCCGAGTCGCTCTTCTCCCTGTACGCCAGGACAACAGCGCGGTAAGCGTCAGAATACAAATAACTTGTCGCTCGTAGAGCGCTAGTATCGTAGAATTCGGTCCGAATGACGCGTACGGCTTGATGGCGTTCACATTGGGCGCGTTCTGCCCCGGCACGGGCTCCGAAAAGTATCTGCGCGCGCACAAACCACCGTCGTCAGCGCCTTTCCTCCCTCCTACGCGACGCTTCTCCCATCTAACGCCGACGCGAAACGCACTGCTGCGTGGTGAACATGGTCGCTTGCGCCGCCTACTGTTCTACAGATAGAGAGAAAGCGCTGCTGCTGCTGCTTTAGCGTCGCCAAGTGCTCGTGTCGACGGCCGCGGTTGTCCCCTCCGCGCTTCGGCTTCTTCGTCCTTCGCACTTTCTTCTTGTTTGAACCCGACGGAAACGGACAGTGCGGTACGAACAGTAATTTATCGTGGTTGGGTAAACTTCGGATGTGTTGGATTTCCGCTGCTGCCACCGACGGGCGGCATCAAGGCACACTGTCGCCGGTCGGGTGCGTTCGCGCCACCGTCCGTGAATCCGACCCAACACATGTCGCATCCGTCCAGAAAACGGGCAGCGTGAAAAATCAGGGCACATACTAGAGTGTGCCACACTCTCAATTTCAGCGTTAGTGTTCACCACACTAATTTATGTAATACACATAAAACTAGGTAACGTTTCCCTTTTCAGAGAATCGAAAAAGGCAACGCCGGAGTGCATTGATTGCCCCATCGCCGCCGACGAAGCATGTTCCAGATCCGCGTGCACGGGCGGGAGGAGGACGAGGCCAAGGCGGAGGAAAAGGAGGAGGAGGAGGACAAGCTCTTCACCCACGATGCGTCCGGCGAACAGGGCGAGGACGCGCCGGTGCAGGACGCCAACTTCATGGCGGGCAACCCGCAGGTGCGCGTGACGACGGGCAAGCTGCGCTTCTACCGGCCGGACAACCTGCCGTACGCCGCGGGCGGAGGCAGGCGCGCCAGCCAGCAGCTGCCGCTGGAGCGCAACACGCTCGTGTGCATCGTGTCGGTGCCCGCGCACATGCCGCCGGTCGAGATCCTCGAGTTCCTGGCGAGCTTCCTGGCAGACATTTCGCTCGTGCGAATCCTCAAGGACCCCGAGCGCGGCAACTGCATGGCGCTCATGCAGTTCACCACGCAGGACCGCGCCGACCAGTTCTTCACGGTGCGTTCTCCTCGTTCATATCAAGTGTGTTGGTCTGATTATGATGGCGAACTGACGCGGTGGATCCCGCCGCTGACGACAACAGGAACACAACGGCAAGTACTTCAACTCGATCGAGCAAGAGCGGTGCAAGATCGTGTTTGTGCGCAGCATTGAGTTCGACCCAGTGAAAGCGTCAGAAGGTCTCGAGGTCGACCATATTGACAACAGTGAAGACGAAAAGACGAGCGAGGCGGACGCCCAGGTCCGCAAGCTGTTCCCGCTGCCGCCGCCGGGCATGACGGAGATCCCGACGTGTGCCGTCTGCCTGGACCGCCTGGACGCGTCGGCGTCGGGGATCCTCACGACGCTGTGCAACCACACGTTCCACTGCGACTGCCTGTTCCGGTGGGAGGGCTCGAGCTGTCCCGTGTGCCGCTACAGCCACGGCGACATTGGCTCCGCGTGCGAGGTGAGTGGCGATTGGATGCTTTCCGTTGGCATGTTGAGCGCTCATATTGGATCCCGTCCAATTCCAGGTGTGCCATACGACAGATCATCTTTGGATCTGCTTGATCTGCGGTCACGTCGGATGCGGGCGGTACTCGGGCGAGCACGCCAAGCAGCACTACCAAGAGACGCTGCACACATACTCACTCGAGCTGGAAACCCAGCGAGTGTGGGACTACGCCGGCGATGGGTACGTGCATCGGCTGATCCTGAACAAGCAGGACGGCAAGTTTGTCGAGTTCCCGAACCCGAACAGCACAAGCGGCGAGCGGTCGCACATCCCGCCGCCCACGAGCGCGGAGGAGGAAGAGGGCGAGCACAGAAAGCTGGAGAAGCTGGCCGTCGAGTACAACTTTTTGCTGAAGAGGTGCGTGGTTTCGCTCCAGTGAGGCGGTCAACTAGGCACTTGACGTGGATGTTCTTGCTGCCCACCTAGTCAACTGGAGGAGCAGCGGCTCTACTATGAGCGCCTGCTCTCTCACGCGCACGAGACCGAGAGCCACCAGCACATGACCGCGCTCGAGCACGAGAAGAAGCAGTTGAAGAAGGCGAACGTCACGCTGGCAGAGAAGGCCAAAAAGCTCGAGGAGGAGCTCAGCTTTGTCAGGTGCGTGTTGTTTGCGTGGACTACTGCGTGGCGACTCGGAGTACGGTTAAAGATCGCGTTGCGGGTCGTCTTGAAGCTGAGACTGACGGTGAAGTGGTGATGATGACGCGCAGGGAGCTCAACAAGTCGCTGATCGAGAACCAGAAGCAGTGGAAGGAGCGCGTCCATCACCTCGAGGAGCAGAACCGACGCGTCGAGCAGGATACCGCTCTGCGCGTGGCTGACCTGGAGGGGCAGGTGCGCGTCTGTCGGCTTGTAAAGGTTGACCCCTTGCGCTGGCTAACGCGCTCGAATGTGCTGGTGCTTTGCTCGGTGACAGGTCCGCGACCTCATGTTCTACCTGGACACGCAGAGTAAAATCGAGCAGAGCGCGCACCGCGACGAGATCATGGTGAGTACTGTACAGTAGTTGCACCAGCTTCCAGGTTCCGTTATGCTCCAAACTGACGGCGATCCTCGCTTGGCTCACCAGGGCGGCACGCTGCAGATCGAGACGACGCAGCCGCCGGCCGCGCCGCAGCCCCGCCAGTCCTCCTCCTCCAACCGCCGAAAGGCCAAAGGCAAGCGCTAGGCGATGCGTCGCGTCCATTAGAGTGTAGACTGGATTGATGGTCGTCGCGATCCGTGCTATGACCAAGAGCGGTCCGTAATAAATGGGTTGTTTTAGACAGAGGGCGAGGTACTCATGTTCAAAGTGTCCATAGATGCACCTATTAATACGGGTCATAGTCCACTGAAACCATCATTTCCCCAATAGTTCACGACGGGCGGACCGCGACGATCATGCCGCCGTCACCCGACGCGCCCGCGCGCGCGATCCGGCGCAACTCTGCGCGCATCCGCGCCGCCCTCGGCGCGTGCGATCCGTCTTCCCTCCTGTCGTCGCTCGTGCGCGACTCGCGGCCGCTGCGCGTGCTGGGCCTGGACATCAATACGGGCAGCACGGGCGTCGCCGTTCTGGACGAGCGCGCGCGCGTGCGCCACTGGGGGGCCGTCAGCACGGCGCAGTTCGCGAGCGCCGACGTGCTGTCGGTGGCCGCGGCCGTGGACGCCGCGCTGGAGGGCGTGCGCTCCGCCTGTGACGACGGCGACGACGGCGTCGAGTGGCTGGTGGGCGTTGAGGCGTTCCTGCGCATGTTCCGCGCCGGGCGGCACCACAACGCCGGCATGTTCCAGCTCGCGCAGCTCAACGGCATCGTGTCGTTCGCCAGCTGGCGGCGCTTCGGCGCGCGGCCCGCGCCCGCGCACCCGACGGCCGCGCGCGTCTTCTTCGGGCTGACCACCGCGGGCGGCGAGCGGGCGGCGGCAATCAAGGAGCAGGCGCTCGCCTTCGCGCGGCGCGAGCAGCCCAAGGCCTCGGAAGAGGCGCTCGCGCGCGCGCCGCGCAGCGGGAAGTGGGCCGACGCGGCCTTCGACGCCGCCGACGCGTACGTGGTGGCCAACTACACGCGTTGCCGGCACTTTGAGGCGCGGCTGCTGCGCTCCGAGCCGCTGCTGGACGCCTTCTCGACCGCGTATATGGCGCTGCTGAGCGGCAGCAAGAGCGTGACGGCCGAGCAGCGCGCCATGGACGCCATGAGCGACCTGGAGCGCCGCCGACACCTCGCGGGGCTGCTGCAGACCGGCGTGCACGACTGGATGCGCCGCGAGTACGCGCAGCTGCTGTCGCCGTCGGCGCTGCTGAAGGAGAAGTGAGATACCCATCGAAAGGCTTGTGAGCAAGTAGTATATAAATGGTGCGGGCAGCTTCGCGCCCAATACTAGAGACTGACTATGGGCGGCTTAGTGGAACTCGTGCGGGTCGGTCCAGGCCTTCTTCTCGCGGTTCTCGTGCTCGTAGTAGTCGAAGAGGCTGTCGGCGTCCAGGCCGAGCAGCGGCTTCTTCTTGTGCACGGCCATGGCCTCGACGAAGAGCTTGACGAGGCTGATGTTGGTGAGCAGCGGGATGGAGAAGTCGACAGCCGTGCGGCGGATGAGGTAGTTGTTCTCCACCTGCTTGCTCTCGTTGTTGGGCAGGTTGACCACCAGGTCGATCTTGCCGTCCTTGAGGTAGTTGAGCACGTTGTTCTCGCGCACCTCGTCGTCCGGGAAGTCGAGCTTGGTCGACGGCACGTCATACTTCTTGAGGAACTCGTGCGTCTTCTCCGTCGTGAACAGCTTGTAGCCCAGCTCGTGCATCTTGTACGCCGCGTGCACAAAGTCCTCCGAGAACTTGTCCTGCATCGACAGCAAAATGTTCTTCTTGGGCAGCTTGAAGTTGGACGAGATGAGCGCCTTAAGGAACGCCTCGCTGCGGTTCTTGCCGAAGCACGCCACCTCGCCCGTCGACGCCATCTCGACGCCCAGCAGCGGGTCGGCGCCGCCCAGACGCGTGTACGAGAACATGGGCGACTTGATGCCCACGAAGCCCTTGGGGCGCTGCGGACCGCGGAGCGCCGGCAGGTTGTCGCCCTCCGTCGACTCGCCCACCATCACCTTGGTCGCCGCCTTGATGAAGTCGGCGCCCGTCGTCTTGGACACGAACGGGAACGACCGCGACGCGCGCAGGTTGCACTCGATCACGCTCACGTCCGCGCCCTTGGCCAGGAACTGCGCGTTGAACGGGCCCGAGATGTTGAGCGCGCGCGCGATCTTCTCGGCGTTGTTGCGGATCTGGTTCTGGTAATACGACGACGCCTCCACCGGCGGCAGGATCAGCGTCGCGTCACCAGAGTGCACGCCGGCGTTCTCCACGTGCTCCGAGATGGCGGCGGCGATCACCACGCCGTCCTTGGCGACGGCGTCCAGCTCGAGCTCCTTGGCGCCCTCGATGAATTTGGTGATCACGACCGGGTGGTCCTGCGAGACCACGGCGGCCTCGCCCAGCACGCGCGTCAGGTCCTCGGCCGTGTACGCGACGTTCATGGCGGCACCGCTCAGCACGTAGCTCGGACGCACCAGGCACGGGTAGCCGACGCGGTCCGCGAACTCGAGCGCCTCCTCGTAGCTCGTCAGCTCCTTCCACTCGGGCTGCGGCACGCCGGCCGCGTCCATGAGCTTCGAGAACTTGAAGCGGTCCTCGGCGCTGTCGATCATGGTCGGGTGCGTGCCCAGCACCTTGACGCCCGACTTGTGCAGCGGCAGCGCGAGGTTGTTGGGGATCTGGCCGCCCACCGACACCACCACGCCCTGCACGCCCTCGCGGTCGTACACGTCCATCACGCGCTCCTTGGACAGCTCCTCGAAGTACAGCTGGTCGCACTCGTCGTAGTCGGTCGAGACCGTCTCCGGGTTGTAGTTGAGCATCACCGCGCGGTAGCCGAGCTTGCGCAGCGTGCGGATGCAGCTCACCGCGCACCAGTCGAACTCGACCGAGCTGCCGATGCGGTACGCGCCGCTGCCGAGCACCATGACGCCGTCGTTAGGCGACTGCGCCGGCACGTCGTTCTCCGTGCCGTTGTACGTCGTGTACAGGTAGTTGGTCTGCGCCGGGTACTCGGCGGCGAGCGTGTCGATCTGCTTGACGCTCGGCTCAATGCCGAACGCCTTGCGCTGCGCGCGAACTTCGTCGTCCGAGCACGAGAACATGCGGCCGAGCTGGCGGTCCGAGAAACCCAGGCGCTTGGCCTCGCGGATCTCGTCCGCCGACACCGACTCGATCGCGCGGCCCGACAGGTTCTCGTCGCAGTCGGCGATTGCCTGCAGGCGCGACAAGAACCACGTGTCGATCTTGGTGGCCTCGTGCACCTCGTCGATCGTCAGGATGCCGTGGCGGAGCGCGTGCGCGATCTGATAGATGCGGCGGTCCGTGGGCTTGGCGAGCGCGGCCAGCAGCTCCTCGCGGGTCTCCGGCACGCCGTTACGCGGCTCAAAGCCCTCAATCGCCGGCTCAACCATGCGCAGCGCCTTCTGGATGCCCTCCTCGAACGTGCGCGCGATCGACATGACCTCGCCGACCGACTTCATCGACGACCCGATCTCCGTGCTCACGTTCTCGAACTTGGCCAGGTCCCAGCGCGGGATCTTGGTCACGCAGTAGTCGAGCGACGGCTCAAAGCACGCCGTGGTCGACTTGGTCACCGAGTTCTTGAGCTCCGGCAGGTTGATGCCGAGCGCGAGCTTGGCCGCCACGAACGCGAGCGGGTAGCCCGTGGCCTTGGACGCGAGCGCGCTCGAGCGCGACAGACGCGCGTTCACCTCAATGATGCAGTACTCCTCCGAGTGCGGGTTCAGCGCGTACTGGATGTTGCACTCGCCGACGATGCCGAGGTGGCGCACGACCTTGAGCGCCGTCTCGCGGAGCATGTGGTACTCGCGGTTGGACAGCGTCTGCGACGGCGCGACGACGATCGACTCGCCCGTGTGGATGCCCAGCGGGTCGAAGTTCTCCATGTTGCAGACCGTGATGCAGTTGTTCGCCGAGTCGCGCACCACCTCGTACTCAACCTCCTTCCAGCCCTTCATCGAGCGCTCGACCAGGATCTGCGGCGAGCCCGAGAACGCCTTCTTAGCCATCGAGCGCAGCTCCGCCTCGTCCTCGCAGATGCCCGAGCCCAGGCCGCCGAGCGCGAACGCCGAGCGGATCATGACCGGGAAGCCGATCTCGTACGCGGCCTTGACGGCGTCGTCGACCGAGTTGACGGCGAAGCTTGTCGCGATCTTCTCGCCGATCTCCTTGAGCTTCGAGTTGAAGATCTCGCGGTCCTCCGTCGCGTTCACCACGTCGATCTGCGTGCCGAGCACCTGCACGCCGTACTTCTCGAAGATGCCTTTCTCGTGCAGCTCGACGCCGCAGTTGAGCGCCGTCTGGCCGCCCATCGAGATGAGGATGCCGTCCGGGCGCTCGCGCTTGATCACCTGCTCCACGAACTCCGTGTTCACCGGCAGGTAGTACACGTTGCTGGCCTGCGCCTCGCTCGAGCGGTCAATGTTGGTCTGCACGGACGCGATGTTGGGGTTGATGAGGATCGTCTCGACGCCCTCCTCCTTGAGCGCCTTGATGGCCTGCGAGCCAGAGTAGTCGAACTCGCCGGCCTGGCCGATCGAGAGGCCGCCCGAGCCCAGCACGAGCACCTTCTTGACCTTGGGGCGCGCGACCACGGGGCCCTGCACGAGGCTCGTGATGGGGCCCGTCTCCTTCCGGCGCACGGCGTCGAGGAACACGTCGAAGAGGAACTCCGTGTCCGTGGGCCCGCCGCAGTGCTCCGGGTGGAACTGCGCCGTGAAGTACGGCTTGGTCTTGTGGATGATGCCCTCGTTCGTGCCGTCGTTGGCGTTCACGAACAGCTCCTCCCACTCGGACGGCAGCGTCTTGCCGTCCAGCGCGTAGCCGTGGTTCTGCGCCGTGATGTAGCATTGGCCCGTCTTGAGGTTGTTCACGGGCTGGTTCTGCCCACGGTTGCCGAACGGCAGCTTGTACGTGGTGGCGCCGGCGGCGCGGCCTAGCAGCTGGTTGCCGAGGCAGATGCCGAAGATGGGCTTGACGGCGTCGCCCTGCGCGGCCATGGCGCGCGCGAGCTGCTCCGTCGTCTCCTTCATGATGGCCGGGTCGCCCGGGCCATTCGAGAGGAAGAGACCATCGTACCAGCCCGCCTCCGAGGCAATGTCGTGGTTCCACGGCACGAGCTTGACCTCGGCGCCGCGCGCCACGAGCGAGCGGATGATGTTGTACTTGATGCCGCAGTCAACTGCGAGGATCTTGAGCGGGTTGCCCTTGCCGAAGACCTTGACCTCCTTGGTGGACACGAGCGCGGCCAGGTTCTGCTCGTTGGGGTCGACGAACGCGGGCGCGTCGCTGCCCTCCACGATGATGCGGCCCGACATGGCACCGTGCGCGCGGATCTTCTTGGTGATGGCGCGCGTGTCAACGCCGGCGATGGCCGGGATGCCCTCGCGCTCGAGCCACTCGCTGAGCGAGGACGCGGCGTTCCAGTGGCTGTGGTGGCTCGAGTAGTCCTGCACGATCATGCCGGCGGCGTGGATGCGGTCCGACTCGATGAACTTGTTCAGGCCGTGCTCGTCCACCGTCTTGGTGCACGGCACGCCGTAGTTGCCGATCATGGGGAACGTCATGTTGAGGATCTGGCCCTTGAAGGACGGGTCCGTCAGCGCCTCCGGGTAGCCGACCATGCCCGTGGTGAACACCACCTCGCCCGCCGTCGACTTGGGCGCGCCGAACGAGTAGCCGTGGAAGCGCGAGCCGTCCTCGAACTCGAGCACGGCCGGCGTCTCGAAGCGCGGCGCGTTGCGGCGGTTCACCTTGGTGCGCGCGGACACCAGCAGCCGGTTGCCGCTCGCCTTGTGCAGCGGCACGCGGCGCTTCACCGAGCTGGACAGACGGAGCATGGCGGCGATGGCTTCGTGCCGAACCGGTGGATGGGAGTGGGGGGTGGAGGGGAAGGAGAAGAAGCGCGAAGGGGGGCCTTCCTTGCTCGCGGGGCTTGCTGCTTCTTCTGCTCGGCGCCTCCAGTTGGGAAATGAGCGTCCGTGAAAGGCGGCGGCGGCGATCGGAGGCGGCGGTCGGTCGGTGGGATCCGATCATGTTGGAAAGACCATGAGGACCCCCCCCCCCCCCTTGGAGTGTGAAGTATCAAGTTGTGGAGGTTGTGTGTGCGGCAGGCGGTGCAGGTTCGCGCGCTAGAAAATATACGTATAGAGTGTGGCAGGTTCCTTTCGGGGACTGCATTTCGACGTTTTTTTAGCTGAATTCGAAATTCGACGGGATACTGAAGCGTAGAAATCGGTTCTTGAAGTGGGGGATTCCGCTGTTTAGCTTTAGTTTTGTCGCAATTTCGACAGTGCAACTTGTTAAACCCCAGAAAACAGCAGAAAAAACAGCAAGCGAGGCCTCCAACGGCGGTTTCACCCCCCATACAGTACCGGTACAACACGGAAGCTAAATCTAAAATTCGACCAAAAGATTGCGACCGTTTTAGTAAAAACGTCAGAACTCCCGTCCGCACCCCCCAACACACCGGACCACCGCGTTGCTTGCCGCCCGGGCTCCAAGGCTGGCCGGAATTCGGCGGCGACCAGGTGATCGACCGTCCCTACAGCTCCCGGCCTGCATGCCGATCCCGGGGCCGAGCTCCGGGCCAGGAGAACTTTTTTCGCCGCCGCATCGGCTCGGCACGCGTCCGGCTCGCTGGGGCCCCCAGGGCGCCTCCGCCACTCGTTGGGCCTGCGATATGGGCGGGGGGGATGCGCCGGCGGGCTGGTCGGGCGGCTACAAAGTGCGCACGCCACCCATCGCTCGCCACGTCTGCGTACTTTAAAACAAGTGGTGGAGAGCCGTTCCCGAGCGTTTCCCCTATGACGTCACGGCGTTTGAGCAATCAGACGCGCGGGAAATCTTAGGTTCGGGACCAATCACGCTCTTTTTCCGCACTTACGGGACAGCGTAACCGAAACCGTAACCTTTAGCACGTAACCGTACCCTATTGCGCGCCGCCCAACTGCCGCCCCTTCACCTGGCCCGAGGATCTTCCAACTTCTAGCGGCCCGGCAACGCCACCCACCGACTCCGAGGAAGCGCCGGAAGCTTCTTCGACCCGCAGCTAGCCAGCTAAGCTTCTAGACCACCCACCCACCATGCTGCAGCGTCTGGCGCGGCTCCCCGTGCGCCACCAGCTCGCGCGCGCCGCGTTCGCGCAGCTGCGGCAGCAGGCCAGGGCGGCGGCGGTGCCGCTGGCGGCCGCGCGCTTCTCGTCGGCGGCGTTCGCGCTGCCCAAGACGCCCGCCAGCACCGTCGAGGTGACCACGGAGCTCATGAAGATCGTCCGCTCGGAGCGCGACATCCAGGAGTACGTGAACGTGTACGGCACGCCGGGCGTGACGCGCACGACCGTCATCAAGATCGGCGGCGAGGTGATCGAGAACGAGCTCGACACGCTCGTGCGCTCGCTCAACTTCCTCAAGGAGGCCGGGCTCTTCCCCATCCTCGTGCACGGCGCCGGCCCGCAGATGAATGCCGAGCTCGCCAAGGCCGGCATCGAGCCGCAGTACGTGGGCGGCAACCGCGTGACGGACCAGGAGACGCTCGCCATCGCCAAGAAGATCTTCCTCAAGGCCAACCGCAAGATCGTGGACGCGCTCGTAGCGGCCGGCGTGAACGCGCGCCCCATCACCAGCGGCGTCTTCGAGGCCACGTTCAAGGACAAGGACGTCTACGGCTTTGTCGGCGAGGTGACGAGCATCAACGGCGACGCCGTCAACGCCGCGATCGACAAGGGCCAGATCCCCGTGCTCTCGTGTCTCGGCGAGAGCGTGGGCGGCCAGACGCTCAACGTCAACGCCGACGTGGCCGCGCGCCAGCTCGCGCTCAACCTGCAGCCGTACAAGACCATCTTCATCAACGCCAAGGGCGGCTGGATCGAGGACGACGGCACCAAGCTCAAGGAGATCAACATGTCGCGCGACTACGAGCGCATGGCCGCCCGCGACTACACGGGCCGCCAGGGCACGCTGCTCAAGCTGAACGAGATCAACGCGCTGCTCCGCGGCCTGCCGTCGTCCTCGTCCGTCGCGCTCACGTCGGCGTCCGCGCTCTCGCGCGAGATCCTCAGCAGCTGCAGCGCCGGCACCGTGTGCACCAAGGGTGAGCACGGCGACGCGCCCAACGCGGCGGCCATCAACGTGACTGGCAGCGCCACCAAGCGGTGGAAGGTCGGGCTCATTGGCGCGCGCGGATACGCCGGCCGCGAGGTCATCCGCGCCGTGGGCCACCACCCGAACCTCGAGCTCGTGTGCGCCAGCTCGCGCGCGCTCGTGGGCCAGAAGAAGGTGATCGAGATCGCGAGCGCGCCGCCGCTCAACCCGCACACGATGCGCCCGGCCAAGCCGGCGGAGCGCAACGACAAGCTCGCGGGGATCTCGGAGGACCTCGAGTTCATCGACCTCGGGCTGGACGACATCCCCACGTCACCGCTGGCCGACAGCGTCGACGTCTGGGTGCTCGCGCTGCCCAACGGCCACTGCGAGAAGTACGCCGACGTGCTGGACGGGCTCAAGCGCAAGGACAAGCTCGTGCTCGACCTGAGCGCCGACCAGCGCTTCAACCCGGCGTGGACGTACGGCCTGGCCGAGACGCCGGGCGCCCGGGAGAAGCTCGCGAACGCCACACACATCTCCAATCCGGGCTGCTACGCCACGGGCGCGCAGCTGGCGCTGCTGCCGCTGCTCGGCAAGAAGCCCAACGTGAGCGACGCGCTGATCGACGAGGCGATCCCGCCGCACGTGTTCGGCGTGTCGGGCTACAGCGGCGCCGGCACGTCACCGTCGGCCGCGAACGACCCCAAGGTGCTGGAGAACAACCTCCTGGCGTACAAGTCGGTGGCGCACATCCACGAGCGCGAGGTGAGCCACCAGCTCGGCACGCCGATCCGGTTCATGCCGCACGTGGGTCCGTTCTTCCAGGGCATCCACCTGACGGTCTCGGCGCAACTCAAGGACGGCAGCCTGACGCCGGCGCAGCTCAAGGAGCTGTACGAGGCGTTCTACGCGGACGAGCGCCTGGTCAAGGTCAAGGACGGCATGCCGCTCGTCAAAGATGTCGCGTTCCACCCGCACGTGGAGGTCGGCGGCTTCCAGGTGGACCCCGAGTCGGGCCGAGTCGTGGTCGTGGCGACCATCGACAACCTGCTCAAGGGCGCGGCGACGCAGGCCGTGCAGAACATCAACCTGGCGCTCGGCCTGGAGGAGTACGCCGGCGTCCTGCCCGCCGACAAGTGAGCGTGCGCGTCGGCAAGCGCGCGTGCCTGGAGAACGTAGATACCGAGTCCTCAACTGTTAGAAAGGAAGGAACAAATACACCACTCAGCCACGCGGAGAGCTCTTTTTGGCGGAGAGAGCTCGACAAGAGGGAGCCCCGGCGCTCCCCCCACTGGCTTGCTCGTCCCCCATCGCGGATCGACAAGCCGCTGTGTCTGTCATTGTGGTGCCTGGCTCGACTTGGTCGATATGATTGATCCCAGGGGCTGAGTGGGTTGGAGTGGATGATGGAGACCATCATGAAAGAACGAGAGCGCAACTCGGACCGCCAACGAGGGATTCAAACGCTTAAAGAATACTTAACCCGGTGTCGCACACGTACGTCCCAGCGAGACGCGCGGGCGGGAGCTAATACTGCAGGATGGGGTCGCCGATGCGCTCGATCATGGGCACCGTGCACTTGAGGTCGAACACCTTGCTCAGCACGACCTTGAACACCTTCTGCACGTTGATCGAGTGCGACGCGGACGTGAAGATCAGCGGCGCCTTCATGGCCTTGGCGAACTTGCGCGCCTGCAACGCACGGTAGAAGACGCGACAGTGAGTATTGCACAGCGGCGTCCGCAATGACCGCGTCGCCTACACTACCTGTTTGGTGATGTCCTCCTGCTCCTCGAGCGAGTAGTTGGCGAAGTGGTCGTACTTCATGCCGATCAGGAACGGGAACGCGTTCTGGTCGGGCGGCGGCAGCAACAACAACACACGCGGTGGTCTTCAGCCACCGTTCATCGTGACCATCATACCATACGAACCCCCAGCACGACGCCTCCGCCTCCCTCACCTTGTTGATGGAGCGCACCTGGCGATACCACTCCTTGACGCTCGTGAGCGTCGCCTTGCGCGACAGGTCGAACATGAATAGAATCGCGACCGCGTCGTTGCACACAAGCGGCAGCATGCTGATGAACTCGCGGTGGCCTGCGGGCGGGTCGCGTCGACCGGTGGCTCTGTTGTTAATACCCAACAGACAGACCCACAAGAACGGCAGCCAGGGCGCGCACCTCCGAGGTCCCAGATGCTGAACGTGATCTCCGTGTTGCGCAGCGCAATGGTCTTCTCCATAAAGTTCACGCCTGCGCCGCCGCAGTCGGCACCGGTACATATACAGCGCCAGCGCTCAGCTCCGTCGCCTCGATACGAATACCGTACGGTTCACAAGGACGCACCGAGCGTGTGGATGTAGTCCTCGTCGAACTTGCCCTCGACGTACTTGACCATGAGACTGGTCTTGCCCACCTGCGCGTCGCCCACCATGCCCACCTTGACCACCACGTTGTTGCGCCCGGCCGCGCCGCCCGCCGCCGCCGCGCTCTCGCCGTGCGCCTCGTCCATTTCCGCCCGTGACCGTCTCGCCAGGTATCGGATCGGATTGTCGGGCCTGGAAACATTTCCCTGCAATCTTTCCAACGCGACCCGGTTAGCTTACCGAATAGGATGTGCCGGTTAAGTGGTACATCAACCCACAACGACTGTAACCGATATGAATCGGTTAGTAACGGTTTGACGACGTTGACGCGGCAATTAACTTTTTAACCAGAGCACAAACAGCCGGCGCCCGCCACAGATGCTCCCGAGATCGTCCGCATGCACCGCCAGCTGGGGTGCGTCGGCGAGTACGTGCGGCTCGCACGGGGCGGACGTTCACTATGGATCTACGGGTATTAATTCCGGCAACCTATACACTACAGTACATGTATCGTATGGTGGTCCGCGAGCGGTCGTAGGTGCCGGCGCCATCGCCAGCGTGCGACAGACGGACGCGCCCACCGTTTCGGCCGTACCTACCGGTACTGTCATGTACGTACTGTGAAAGGCGTCTGTCCGCCTCTTGAGGGACGCTGCGCCGTCGTCATGCCATCCGCTTCTGGAAGAGCGCTTTCGCTCGCCGCTCGCTTGTCTGGTGCGGCGCCGCCTCCCTCGGTCGGCGTCACATCATCGTGAACTGCAACTCACGGCACGATTGGACAAAAATCCACTTTTGCTTCCAAAGAGCGGCGCTTGTTTTTTCGTTACAAGCGTCCAGTTGTCCCCTCGTCGCCCAGTCGTCGCAGCATATATTTGTTATAGCAGGTATACCACAAACAATCCCCATAACAACTAGCCTCGCCCTTGTTTCGCTTTATTTATTATGGGAGGAACTCACGCCGCCGTGCGGGAAGGGGGAGAGAGAGACCCTCTCAGCCAATCACAGCGCGCCGTTTCATCACTTTTGACAGGGTTTCGCTTGAAAAAAGAGCGAAGGGAAAAAAACTGGCCTTTCTTCTTGTTTTTCTCTCTTTCCTCCAGTGCTGTCCCTGGGATGACTTTGGCCGGTCAATCGCCAAGAATCGCCCTACCTGGTAGACCGGAAAGCGTGCGCGGAGAAGGAAGCGGAGTCGGCTCGACGTCTTCAGCGCCTGCTTCTGTGGATCGTCCCTCCGTGCCAGTGTACCTCCTGCCTTAGCTCCGAGCAAACTCGTCGCGAGAGCAGACAGCAGCAGCACCCCCTCCCTCCTTTCAACCTCCCTCTCTTTCCCCACTTGAAATCAGCATGCGAGCGCGCAGCGTGTTGGTGCTGGCGGGCCTGGTGGCGGCCGCCAAGAGCGCCACGAGCGCCGCCGGTGCCACAACCTGCCCCGTCATGGTGCAGTCGCAGACGACGTCCACGCTGACGGACCCGATCACCAAGATCGTCTCGAGCAGCGGCAGCGGCGACAGCAGTAGCAGCAGCAGCAGTGACGGCAGCAAGAGCAACAGCTCGCGGTCGAGCTCCTCGTCCACCGACGGAAGCGCCGGGGGAGCGAGCAGCGCGGACGTCGGCGGCAGCGAAGGCTCGGGCGTGTCGACGGGGTCCACCGACGGTACGTCTGCCGGCAGCGTCGGCGGCACGTCGGGAAGCGCCGGCGTGGCCATCACGACCAGCCCGACGTCTACCACCGCCACGCCTTCGTCGACCACGGCGACACCCTCGACGACCACCGCGACGCCCACGTCGACGACTAAGACGCCGTCGACCACGACGACAACCGCGCCATCCACTACATCGTCCACAGGCTCGACGACGGGATCCTCCGACTCGGCGGGCACCGGCACGCGGCGTCTTCAAACGACTACAGTGGCGGGCACCGTCTCAGCCGGCTCTACTGGGTCTGCCACTACCACCACGACTTCGCCCTCGACCAGTGGATCGACGTCTACCACCACCACGTCGCCCTCGACCAGTACAACCACTACGTCGTCCACGACCGGATCGGGATCCGTTGGCAGCACTACTGGATCTTCCTCGACGTCGACGTCGGCGGGATCGGACTCGGATGTGATGACGTGCGACTCCACTTTCTACTCGCAGTGGGACACCCTCGGCTTGACGTGCGGCGGCTCAAGCCTGGATGTCGAATCGGCCGTGACAGCCAGCAGTTGTGTCATTTACAGCGGCAGCGTTGGCACCATTTCCGGCACGACGTGCGTCTCGATCTGCTCCTTCCCTGCCTGCACGAACAACGCGTGGGTGTATGGATCGGACAACGGCCTGGCGTCCTCGGTTTACGATGGACTCGAGATCGACTCGTTCATGAACTCGACAATCATTGCGGCGCTGGAAGAGCGCTCGAGCACGGTGAGCACATTCCTGTCAAACTCGACCATGTCGAGCGATGAGCAGTGCTCGTATTCGTCGGAAGCCTCGTTTTCGTCGTGCTCGTGCTCGGCCACGCTCATCAGCAGCAGTAACGCGACGGACGCCGAGAAGAAGGAGCAGCGCGAGCAAGACGAGGCAGATGGTGTCATTACCAAGGACGACACGACTGTCTCGGGCACGGTCGTGGCGTCCACGTCCAAGAGTATCGCCGGTGTTACGGTCGTGGTGAGCAGCATTGCTGCCGTCGCCAGTACGATCGCCGGTACGACCAGCTCGGCCACAGCGTCGGTTGCTATGGCTGGTGCGAACGCTGCTGTCACGACTGTGGAACTGTGCCAGTTCGCGGTGTTTATCAACCAGTTGGATCTGGACGGCAAGTCGGCGGCTCTGTCGCTGTTCGGTAAGCAAATGGCGCCGGCGAACTTCATGTTCCTGCCGTTTGGCAAGCTTGACGACGACGAGGACGACGGATCGTCGAGCGGCAGCGGCAGCAGTAGCACTAGCAGCGGCTCGGGCTCTAGCACGCGTCGCCGCCTTTCGAGCGACTCGGGCAGCTCTGGCAGCTCATCGTCGTCGAGTTTGACGGGTATCGCCAAGTACGCTCGCCAGATTGGCATTAAGGAGAGCATGCTCTTCATCGTGACGCTGGCGGGTGTGATTTGCGTCATGGCTGGCGTTGTGGCGCTCTTCGGTATCGGATACGTGGTGTCTGGATTCTTCATGTCGCGCGAGGACTACCTGACCAAGTTCTTCGACAAGATGATCGGTCTAGAGATCCTGGTGGCCATTCTGTCGCAGTACACGATTGGTGTCACGGGGACGTACCAGATCTACTACTCGTTCAAGAACGACAACCCGACGGACCCCAAGTGCATTCTTGCGATCGTTGCGCTGCTCCTCTTGGCGTGCGGCATCATTCTGTACGGCTACATTGTAGTCAAGAAGCACGAGGCGGAGATTGCGGACGTGGGCACGGTGCAGCACCTGAAGAAGACGGTCAACATGCGCTACGGCCCGTTCTACGAGGAGTACAAGTACAAGAACCGCTTCTTCTTCACGATCAAGCTGCTGGTGGCGCTCGCCACGGGCGTGGTCACGGGCTTCGTGGGCATTTCGTCGACTGTCCAGGTGTCGATCGTGCTCGGCATCAACGTGATCTTCTTCTTCTACCTGGAGATCCAATCGCCGCACCACTCGAAGTTTGTCCAGACGGCCACGAGCTTCGTGTCGATCATGAAGATCGCCGTGCTCGTGCTCACGTTCTTCCTGATCAGCGCGGCGGCGAGCGACGGCTTCCCGACGGAGCTGCAGAACGGCATTTCGCTCGCGATCGTCGGTCTCAACCTGTTTGCGCTCGTGCTGCTCATGATCCGGTCGCTGTACATGTTCTGGAAGAAGTACCAGCTGCAGCGCGAGGCGCGCTTTGACGAGGAGGAGCAGACGGCGCAGGACTACTTCAAGGACGAGACGCCGGAGCAGCGCAAGGACCGCGCGCTCACCAACTCGAGCCACCAGCCCGGCGGCCTCCAGCCGCAGCAGTCGCTGAACCCTTACGTGCAGGGCAACCAGGCGTACGACTACGACGGCGGCGACGAGATCCGGCTGCGCTCGGGCACGCACATGCAGGAGCAGGTGGAGGTGACCAACTACCAGCAGCAGCAGCAGGCGGTGCCGCAGCAGACGTACGACATGAACCGCCACACGGCCGCTAACTACTACGCGAACGACCCGCGCGCGTCCGCCGCGCAGCGCCGCAACGACGTGGTGGAGCTCTAAGGTTATTTGGTGGTGCGTGTGGAAGTAAGCGAGCGTGCGGGCACCCCGTGTCGATGGCAGCCTCGGGAGGCACAGTCCCTGCGGATGTGCCCTGTGGTTGCTCGGTGTGTGTTTGAATCGGGCAGCAGCCAGGAACGCGGTCGGCCTCATTGCAGCGGCCGGTTCGCGTTCGTTCATACAGGTCTCTCGCTGGCTGCAGCGACACGGACGGGTGTAATTAAGACACGGGTTGCATGTTGAATTTCTTCCGCGTTGGTGGCTTCAACCGTTATACACTGTACGACGTCAACCCGTTTGGGTTGCTGTCTTTGAAGCGCAAAGGCCGAGAAAGTGACAACCCAAGTCGGAAAAACGCGATTACGGCGTCACTTCTTTGCGGGGATTACGGCCCACTCATCCTTGTCGCAGTCGATCGTAATACAGGTCGTAATACTGATTTTGAAGGTACTATCCAATCAGCAGCAATCATTTCCGTCCCAATCAGTATTTTCAGCTCCGTTATAATAAGCGCAGCATTTTCATTCACTTTTTCTTGTTCTCGATTTCGACGCCAAGCACACAAACCACCCCACCCACATGGCGCCACCGCCTTCGTCGCCGCAGGCGCTGACGCGGCGCCCGTCGCTGCTCACGGACGGGCTCGAGTCGCTGCGCAAGCAGTCGCCGACCATCAAGCAGATGCTCGTGGAGCTGTACAAGCTGGACGACGAGCTGCAGGAGGCGCACGCGCGCGCCAAGGAGGACGACGAGTTCGGCGAGGACGTCGTGGTCAAGTACGAGGAGTTCCTCGCGCACCGCGAGGCCATGATCAGCGCGCTCGAGCGCGCGAGCATCGCTGTGCCCTGGCAGCTGTACGTCAAGATCGACGACCTCGAGCTCACGGTGCGTGTCTCGCTCGGTTGATGTACGTTTTGCTCGGATGAGGTGACCGGAGGCGCTAACCGATAGGAGTGTGAGCACGCTGGTACTATGTGCAGCGCCGCCAGCGGCAGGAGAAGAGGGGAGGCGCGAGCGCGCGGAAGAAAAAGAGCAAGCGGCCGAGCGACTCCACCTCGACTGCCGCGAAGGACGCGACGCAGACCGCCGAACAAGTAGCAGAGTCGCGGGGCGCGTCGCTCGCGCTGTTCGTCGCGCCGGCGCTGCTCGCTCTGCTACTGACGGCGCTTTGGACGCACTGGCAGTCCTAGCGTCGTCGTGTACAACTAGCAGCGGGCTCCTGATCGACCACATAAGTGACTAACGTAACAGTCAGATGCCGTTCACTTTAGTGACCATTCTTGCCATTTTGGCCGCCATCATCGTGATCCCCCGCGATAACGATCATCTTCAGTATTTTTTTCAGAATCACGATTTTTGTTAAGTAGCTTTCTTCCGCGTCAAATACTTCCGTTAAGAGTCAAATACAGTCCTGGCCAAAAGTAAATGAGGTCGCAATTTTGGTCCGAAAATCAGCCAATAGGAACTCTACAACGCTCAAAATCGGCCCAAATACTCCTCAAATCGTATTTGAGACGATGGCAGCATTTTTTTCCGCGCTTGATTTGAGTAAGTGGTCGATCCAGAGAGGGGTCCAAAATCGGGGTGGTCAAAAGTATATGAGATTCTCAAACACCCTGTGTTATTTAGCTTTCTAGAACGTTCTAGAGCAGCC
>JAADYG010000321.1:0-34373 GCA_023338115.1 Phytopythium boreale
GGATACGGATAACCCGTACACGGAGGTGTCGGGCATGGCCTTCTGTGAGTCGGACGACGACTGCACCATCGACTCGACGGTCATCACGGGCTCGTGCTCCGACAACCGCTGCAAATGCAAGTCGTCGAGCTGGAAGGGGCCCCGTTGTATTGTCACCAGCTCTCCCGTGTCGGACAGCAGCGGTAGCAGCGACTCGGACGATGAGTACGGCCCGCCGATGTACGCGTCCATCATATTGGCCGGCGTGACTGTCGCGGCGTCCGCAGGCTCCATGTACATCTCCATGCTGATGGCGCGCAAGAGCGACGAGGCAGTCAGGAGGAAGATCCTGTTCATGCAGCAGCGGCAGAGCCAGTATCCGGAGCATCAGCAGCGACAGAGCCAGCATCCACAGCAGCAGAAGCTCAGCACGCTGTCGACCGGCAGCATGAAGCCGAACGACCAGTATAGCACCAATTTTGTGTAAAAGCCGTAGCACCGTCAAGGCTTCGTGATGTAATTGGCGTAATGAACACTCTTATTGGCAAATTGTCCAATCAGTGCCCCGGCACTTCATTATGTGGTGTACACCACACATTCTGGAATATGGGATGGGTTGACACGCACTTTGGAAAACGCTCACCTAATGCTTCGCCGCCGGCTCGCCAAGCGCAAGCGCGAGGACGCAGATCCCGACGCGGCGCCGTGGGAAGAGGACGCGGCGGCGGCGGTGGACGACACGCTCGCCTCGGTCCAGCTGCTGGTGAACCGGAATGCGCAGGCGTTCGCGCGCATCGGCGTCGCACCGTTCGTGATGTGGCATCAACTGTGCGTGCTCAACTGCTCGTTTGTTGGTGCTTTGTAGACCGTCAAGCCTCACGTGTGACCGTGTAAATGCCTCGACAGCTACTCCATCTTCCCCAATCGGACCTTCGTCGACCAAAATGTGAGTGTAGAGCACCGTTCGCTGGGCGGGAGCAAGAGTCTGATACCATATCTATGCCCAATGATTGAGTGCAGGTGAGCCGACTGCGGAACAGCAGGGCGCTCGTCACCTTCCGCGTCTCGCCGGGCACGAGCGACATCGCGGTGATGCTCACCGCGGGGTATACTGCCGAGGTGGACAAGTGGTTGGGCAGCCTCCGGCGGCAGAAGAGCGTCGACGGCCCGAAGATCCAGGCGCTGTCGGCGTTCCGCGACGCCGTCCCCGCTCTTGGGCGGCTACCGACTATATCAATGGAGGCGCTCATTCGTGCGCTATCCGGTCGGGGCGAGTATGTTCGAGAGGCCACAGATGCAGGAGATGACGTTCGACAACGTATCAGGTGGACGGGCACATGCCTACTCGACGAACCGCAGCGCTTTGACGACACCTAACACCCGCTCATGTCTGTTTGACGCACGCAGACTGATCCAGCAGTTGGGCTTCCTGCTACCGACGGCGCGCCTCGACGACGAGACCTTTCACCTGCACATGCCTGGGGTCGGGAAGGTGGCGTCGGCGCTCAAGAAGACGCGGTCGATGATCCTCGGCGCGCTGAAGCGCACGCGGTACAAGGAGGTCCAGGAGCAGCAGCTCAAGAAGCTCAAGCTCAAGCACTCGCCGTTCGCGGTCGAGTTCCACCTGGCGGACATGGAGGGGCACGACCTCATTCGCCGCACAAAGGTCACTTCGGGCACACTGGTGTCCCTGAGCGTGGAGTGAAGGAGACGTGGCGCGATCGTGCTCGGTGCGAATGGCGATGGCTCTATTTGGGGTGTGACGGTTCGTTACGAGCGGATGCTGAGTCGGAGGCGACGGCCTTCCTCCGCGAGTTTCTGGACGCCGTAGTCCTCAATGTACGACAGGATGTCCTCGTCGGTCGCGTTCATCGGGATCAAACCGCGTTTAATATGCTGCAGCACGACACCGTACACAGATTCGTGTTAGTCCTGATCCTCATCCCACGTTACAGCATGAATGAAAAACTCACCTTGGAGACACCGCGGCGAAGGTCCGACGTGAAGATGCCCGGCGCCACCGCAAAGCGCACGCACAGCTTGGTAGTGAACTGCTTGGGGAGAAGCGCGCCCTGAACACCTCCCTCAGCGAGGTCGACGCGGTTGCGATGAACAAAGTTCTGCCGCTTCTGCGCGATCTCCTGCTTCTGCGCGTCCAGTTCGCGCAGCAGCTCGCCGAGCTCGGCGTCGTTAAGCCGCTCGTTGGCCTCGTACACGCGCTCGAGGTACGCCCGCCAGCGCTCCGTCTTGTCGTCGGCCTTCCAGCTCTGGACGATCTCCTTGTAGATGACTTCTTCGCGGAACTTGCGCATCTCGGCGTCTTCGTTCCGGTTCAGGAGCACGCGGTGCGACAGATCCTTTCGCTCGCGGGCCAGCACCGTGTTCGGGTCCTTGTACAGCGACACGGTGTGCAGCTTGCCACCAAAGGTGCTGCTGAGAAGCACCAGACCTTCGGCTGGAGCGATCGGGATCCGAACGATCCGGTTCGTGTCTACGAGTTCCACATGACCAGCGAGCATGTCAGATTAGACTCGCTACAAACAACCACAGAGCAGGCAGTCGTACCGAGCGCAGCACGGAAAGCCGTTTGGGAAATGCCGTTCGTCGCGACCGCCAGCGCGCCACCGACCATGCAGCGGATCTGGTTGAACAGGAACGCCTGGCCAACGATGTGGACCCTCAGGAACGGCTCGCCTTGGAAGTCGTGGATGACGGAGCCCGAGCACGAGTAGATGGCGCGGCGGTGGCGCGGCAGCAGCTTCCGGACCGTCTCGCTCTCGTCTCCGAGCTGCGAGGCGCTGGCTCGGTACTCGTCGTCCTGGTTGTCGTCCTGGTTGCTGTCTTCCTCCTCGTCATTGTCGTCGACGCTTTCCTCCTCCTCCTCGTTGCTGGCGTCTTCTTCCAGCTGCGCCACCTTCTTCAGCTGCTCCATCTTGGCGTGTGCCTTGTAGAAGAACGACCGCGACTTGGTGAAGTTGTGGAAGTCGTGGATGCCCTCGTACTCGCGCAGCGCCGCCTTGAACTTGTTGATGGCCACATCCATACCCAGCGGCGGCGCGTCCGCCCCGGCCTGCGCAAGCACGCTCGTCTGCAAGAAGGACAGCGGCAAAAAGTACTCGTACTCGCGCAGCACGCAGTTCTTGCGCGCCGCAAAGCGCTTGTTGACGCGCGTGCACGAGAAGACGCGGATGGTGGGCGGCAGCGCCGCGTTCAGCTTGTCCGCAAGCCCCTTGACGCGGCCCGTGTGGCGGTCCATGTCCTTCTCCTCGTCGATCAGGAGCTTGCCCGAGAACTACAGCACACACAGCAACGTTAGCGGCAACCCAGAGTGTACCTAGTGACGGCAACGAGACCAATGGCGCGCGCACCACGATGCAGCCGGCGTGCACGCCCTTGTCGGTGCGGCTGCTGCGCGACCAGTCGATCTTGGCCAGGTCCTCGAAGTTGGACTCGCGCATGGCACCCGCCTGCAGAATGGCCTTGCGCAGCTCGTCCTCGATCGTGCCCACGTCCTTGTTCAGCTGCACGCCGTGGTAGCCCGTGCCCAGGTAGCCGCTCACGATGGCCACCTTGCGCTTGACGAGCTTGCGCGGCGCGTCCGCGTCCGTCGCGAAGCTGCGGCCGCCCGTAGCAGCAGCTGCGACAGCGCGCGGCGTCATCCATACGGACGTGCGGCGCGAGCTCCGGCCCGCGTCCGCGCCGAGGCGACGCAGCGCGGCGCGCATCATCATTGTCGCCACGGATCAGTCGGGCAGTGGAGGTGACAAGCGACGCCGGTCAACCACACATCCCCAGTCTATCTTGCGGTTTGTATGGAGTGCGCGCGCTGCAATCAAAATGAGGCTTACGGAACGCTCGGTCTAATCCTCGCGCGCATCCAATCCGATGGCATACAAAGTTCAACATAAACACGGGCTTAAGAGTGTACCAAATGATGAAAAACCTCAACAGTTGCAAAGACGCTAAATACCTGATCAAGTATATAGTTGATGTGCAATACGTGATAAATTATAATAAAATATATGAAAACTTAGTCGGCAAACTACGGAGGGATAAAACCTCGGAATTTTTCTTCTGGATGTGCCGCCGATGGGCCGAGCGGCCAGCAACTCGGCCCCGCCGTGTGCGTTGGTCAGTTGTGGAAAGAAGCCAACGAGATCACCACCTCCTTTGTCCAGTACTACATCAGAACGATGGCTCTCCGCGTCGCGTCCGTGCTCTCCAAGTCGCTGCGCTCCCCGGCGGTCGGCGGCGCCTGGCGCGCGGCCTCGCAGCGCCCGGCCGTGGCCTTCTTCTCGACCAAGTACACCAAGCAGCACGAGTACATCACGGTGGACGGCAAGGTCGGCACCATCGGAATCACGGACTTTGCCCAGAACTCGCTCGGCGACGTCGTGTACGTGGACCTGCCGGCCGTCGGCGAGCACTTCAAGAAGGGGTAAGTTGCCGTCGTGTTCGTCGTGCCTGTGTTCGTCGTGGGGTCCGTTGCTGAGCACGTGTGTGCTTGTACTGTAGTGACGCGTTCGGCGCCGTCGAGTCGGTCAAGGCCGCGAGCGACGTGTACGTCCCGGCCGCGGGCACCGTCACCGCTGTCAACGAGGTGAGCGCCGCTCTTAAATCGCTGATAAGGGTAGATTAGCAAGTGCTGACCGTGATTTGTCCGTGATGCCTGCAGGACCTGAGCGAGAACCCGCACCTCGTGAACGAGGAGGCCATGACCAGCGGCTGGTTCATCAAGATCGAGGTGCGCCAACACTCTTGCACGCCCTTGTTGCTAGATTTTTGGCGCTCACGTGATGTCTTTACCATTGCTTGTTGCAGCTTGACAACGACGGGGACCTCAAGGACCTGCTGGACGAGGAGGAGTACAAGGAGCACTGCGAGAACGAGGAGCACTAAGCTGCGAGCGGTCTGCTGCCCCCGGACACCCTTATCCGCCCTATAACTCTGCGTCGACGCAAGCAAGCCTCTTTAACTTTTGAAATGAAGACGTTGTTTCCGTCGACACTTTCTTGGTGGTTCTCCTCAGCATTCTGCAGTAGAACCGCGCAGCACTAACACCATGTCGGCTCTTGCAATCCCTGCACCTACAATGGTGTCATTTCAGGTGGCTCCGTCCGATCGATCCATTCGCGATCATCGCATCAGGATACATGTGATGGGATGGTTGCGGGCTTTCAACGTGGGCTAGGGACCCTGCTTATTTATGGGCAGCACTTTGCTAAACACGGGGTGCATGATGGCTTGACAATTGTTTACGGTGGTCTAATCTTTGTTGAATTCGTTAAAAACGACATCTTTACGTCAAAATTGGTTGCCGTAAGATTAGAAGTTTGAAAAATCGCGCGCGCTTTGTTCCCGCCGCATTCTTTTCCCAAGTCAAAACGCGAGAAAGGCCGCGGGGACAACAAGCTCCTACGAAAAGAAAGCTGCGGATCGCATCACCAAGGCGTCGGCGTCGCGCTCTCGCTACCGGCGCAGACAACGCGCGATTCCCCACACACTACACACCAGACCGGCTCCAGCGTCTGCCGCTTGTCTACCCGCGCGCACCGCTCGATCTTGGCGCCACGAGCCACAAACCTGAGCCGCGAACGATGGCGGACGACGAGAACGTCAAGGTTTTCTGCCGCGTGAGGCCGCCGAACGAGCGCGAGAGCGGCGTCGCGGCGGCGTCGGCGCTGAGCGGGTCGGCGGGCTACTTTGCACGCGCGCGGATGGCGACGGCGCGGGCCAAGAAGTGCGTGTCGGTGCCCGCGAGCGACGCGCAGCAGCAGACGGTCGTGCTGCAGAACAAGCACGGCGTCTCGCGGCAGTTCACGTTCGACCGCGTCTTCGGCGAGGCGTCCTCGCAGACGGACGTGTTCCAGGTCGTGGGCGCGCCCATCACGCGCGCGTGTCTGGAGGGATACAACGGCACCATCTTCGCGTACGGCCAGACGGGGTCGGGCAAGACGTTCACGATGCAGGGCCCGGACGACGTGATCGACGCCGAGACCCACGCGCTGGCGGACGCGGAGTTCGCGCTGCGGGGGCTCGTGCCGCGCGTGTTTGACTTCTTGTTTGAGAACGTGGTCAGCAGCAGTCGCAACAGCAGCGACAGCAGCGACGTGACAGTGCAGCACACTTTCGCGTGCTCCTTCCTCGAGATCTACAACGAGCGCGTATACGACCTGCTCGATGGCGGCAGCGCCAAGGACGCGGCTGGACTCCAGCTGCGGGAGAACGGCCGGAAGGGTGTCGTGGTTGACGGGCTGATCGAGAGCGTCGTGACGAGCGCCCGCCAGGCGGCAGAGCTCATGAAGATCGGCACTCGGAACCGCCGCGTCGGACAAACCACCATGAACCGCGAGAGTAGCCGATCGCACAGCGTCTTCATCCTGCAGATTCAGTCGCTGGAGATCACCTCGGAAGGCACCAAGACGCGGATGTCACGCTTCAACCTGGTGGATTTGGCCGGTTCGGAGCGCCAGCGCAGTACGGAAGCTGCCGGCGAGCGCCTGAAGGAGGCTGGCAGCATCAACAAGTCGCTTTCCGCGCTCGGAAACGTGATCATGGGACTGGTGGATCAGTCTGCGGGTAAAAGCCGGCATGTGCACTACCGCGACTCGAAGCTCACGTTCCTGTTGAAAGACTCGCTGGGTGGCAACTCGAAGACGTTCATGATCGCGACGATCTCACCCGCGGAGGACTCGTCGTTTGAGACCCTCTCGACGCTAAAGTTTGCCCAGCGCGCGAAGATGATCCGCAATAATGCCGTCATCAACGAAGACTCGAGCGGCAGCAACGTCTATTTGCAGCAAGAAGTCGCTCGGCTGCGGCGGGAGCTCGAGCAAGCAAAAGCAGATATCGGCAGGCAAGGATGGCATCCCAGCGCCGGCAACCTCCTGACGAATCCTGCAGCGGTTCCTCTGGATTATTCGACAGACCAGCAGCTAGACCCAGGCAGCGACCATGCAGTCGCCCTGCGCGTCCGAGAGCTAGAAGAAGCACTGGCGTCGACTCTTGAGAAGAGCGACCAGCTCGAGCGCTCGTGTGACCGCCTGCTCGTGCGAGAAGAGCACCTCGAAGCGCTTTGCGCTGAGCTTAAGAAGAACATCCTCCACTTGAAGATGATGCTGCGGCTGCGAGGCGCACAAGGCAAAGATGGTGTGAGTGGATATGTCCCGTCGGTGGATGCTGTCGAGTGGCGGATCAAGTACGAAGAGCTGGAAGACGAGTTCGTGCGGCTGCAAGAAGAGTTTGCTCGCTGTCAGTCGACGGACGAGGCGATGGATATGGGCCACCATGAAGTTCGAAACGAAGTGGAAAGCCTGAATATCTTGCTGATGGCTCTCACGCGTCAGCTCGCGCTCGTTGTCCGTGACAAGCATGACCTTCAAGATCGCTTGAAGGGCAAACGAACCAGTGAGGACTCTTCAATGGATGGGGAAGACGCCTCAGAAGGCTCATGGGACTTCTCGACTCGCTTAGAAGAGGCGCTCAAGCAGCAAGCACACGAATTCGAATCGAGAATCAGTTCTCTTCAGTGCGAGACCCAGATTATGGAGGAGAAGGCAGCAGAGACATCCCTCGAGCTGCTCCGGATGAAGGAACGTGAAGCAGCGTACAAGATTCAGCTGAGTGAAGCAGACGCGAAGCTCTCGACGTTGGGGATCTCGCTGTCCAACGCGGAAGAAGAACGCGAGATCGCCAAAGCGATGGCTGTCCAGCATCAAGTCCGGATCGAAGACTTGTCGCTGCAGGTCGAGCGGGTGAAGGAGAGCGTGCGACTCGACTTCGAGCAGCAGCTAATTGATTCCCGCATTGCCAATGACAATCTGGCGACGAAAGTGAAGCAACTGGAGAAACAGGTCGCTCAGCTGTCAATTTCGCGTCAAGAGCTGGAGGAGCACTCAGCAGGGCTGCGATCTCGACTGGATTTGAAACAGAACGAGTGTTTGGCTCTCTCATCCCAGCTTGACCATCAAGTGGCCGAGAACAAGCGCACACTCGGCTCTATGGAGCAGCTGAAGTCGGAGAATTCGGTTCGCGAGGCGGCGCTAACCAAGACCGTCGAAGAAACGATTACAATCGTGAAGGAGAAGGAGCACGAGCTTCAGGTAGCGCTGAAGAAGGTCGAGGAGCTCGAGTCGCTTTCGCACGAGAAGTCCCAGACGATTGCTGACGTCACCCGTAAACTGGAAGACGTAGAGACTGCACTTGACAAAACTGCTGCGGCGAAACGTGAGACAGAGGAGCGCGCTCGTCACATCGACGAAGTCGTCTTGACACTTGGACAGGAGAAGCGAAGCGCCTTGGAAGAGCTAGAGGAGGTGAAGGCCCGGTATGCTGAGAGCGAGGAGCAGCGACAGGTCACGGACGCGTCGCTGGCCGACTCCAATGAGCGCGTGGCGACGTTAGAGAAGACCAACGCTGCGCTTGCTTCAGATCTCGATGCAGCTGCTGGAGAGCTCGACAAGGTGAAGAGCTCCGCCGAAACTTTGCAGGGTGCTCTTGACGGTATGACACGGACTGCCAAGGATCTCGAAGATACCGGAGCGAAGCTGCGGCATGAAAATACCGAGCTGTTGGCGGCGGTTGCGCAGGCGAACCGCTCGATCGAGAAACTACGTGAGGAAGCGACAGAAGCCGCGCGGTCTCACGAAGAGCAGGAGACGCGTTTGGCTGAAAAGGCCCGGGGCGAGAAGAAGGCACTGGTAAAGGAGTTCGAGCAGAAGCTCAGCCTGAAGGATGACCGGCTCGCAGCGCTTAATGCAGAGAACCAAAAGGCCGGCCAGCGCGTCCAGGAGCTCCAAGCTATCGAGCAGGAGGTACGCGCTGCCAACGATCAGCTTCGCGGTGACTTTAATCGATTGCAAGCGGAAGCTGCTCACGCTCAAGCGAAGCAAGAAGGCGAATACTCGTCGATGAAGTCGGAACTCGAGCGTGGAATCCAGGCGCTTGGTCAGAAAGCGACTGAGGAGGCTGCACGCTTTGAGCACGATCGTCTGGAGTTTGGCCAGCAGCGCGCGCAATTGGAATCGAAATTAGAGGAGCTCGCCCGAACTCACGAAATTGTCGTCCAGTCTCTAACGACGGAAACTGAGCAACTCAAGCAAGACGTCGTTCGTCGTACTGCTGCGGTTGAAGAGGAGGCAGGAGCGAATAGCGCCTTGCGTGATCGTGTTGACGCGCTGACCACCGAGCTGGCGGAGACAACACAACAGCTGGAGGAGGCGCGTGATGCTGTCGCCCGCCTGGAGACTCAGCTAAGTGAGATCCGAAGCTCAAGCGCTGAACAAATCGAGTCGTTGACGCAAGAGGTTGCGACAAAGAGCGATTCCATCGCCCGCTTGTCCAGCGAGAAGGACGCCAAGATCGGCGAACTCGCGGAGCTTGAGACAAAGTATGAGCAGCAACTGGCCGCGATCGAGCGCCTGACGTTCGCCGTGGATGATGCGAAGTCGGAGAGGGCTACTCGTGAGAGTGCGTTGTCAACGGAGCTTCGTGAGGCAACTAGCAAGGTCAACGAGTTGCAAGCGCTACTGGACGAGCAGGTCAGCGCGCTCAAGCAACTGGAATCGGCGAACGCCGCTCTCAGGGAGAATCTCCACAAGGAAATGGCTGAGAAGCGGGCGGCTGAGGAGAGTTTCGCGAGGGCTCAGACGCAGTGGGAAGAGGAGTGCCGCTCTCTTGTCGACAAGTCCGACGCGATGCAGATCGAGATCCAGAACAACAAGAAGACGATTGATGCGATGACGGCGGCGATGAACCAACTCGAGGAGCAAGTTGGTCAGGCGAAGGGCGATGCATCGGAGAAGTCTGACGCGGTCAACAAACTTCGTGAGGAACTGACGACGCTGATGCAGGAGCACGAGACAGCGGCGGAGAAGCATGAGCAGGCGAAGACGCAGTGGTCGGAAGAGCAGCGCGCTCTAATCGAGAGAGCGGAAGCGTCGAAGCAAGAAACTCAAGCCAGCAAGAAGTCGATCGCTGACTTGCAGTCAACGATGGCGCAGTTGGAGCAAGCTGGTCGCGAGTCCAAGAACGAGCTTTGGGAGAAGATGGAGGCCATTAGTAAACTCCGTGACGAGCTGGCGCAGTTGGAGAAGACGCACATGGCGGCGGTGGCTGAGAACGAGCGGTTGAAGGCGCAACAACAGAAGAAATCCGAGCTGGTCGCGCTGGAAGACGTTCTGAAGCGCCGAAATGCTGAGATTGCGTCGACTGAAGCATCTCTTCGCTCGGAAATGAAGAAGTTGGAGAAGCGCAGCGCCTCACTCGCGGCGACGGAGAACGAGCTCAAGGCGCTGCGAACCGAGTCTGCAGAGTCCAAGCAGCGGATCAAGAAGCTGGAGGCGGCGAACCGCCAGCTCGCAACGGAGAAGCAGAAGCTCGACAGCGATGCGGTTGACCTGCGCAAGAAGCTCGACCGTCTCTCGCAAGAGAACGACAAGCTCGTGAGCCACCACAACAGTCGCCAGAAGATCCAGTACCACATCCGAGTCAAGGAGCAGAACAACCAGTTGCTCGAGCAAGTACGGTACCTGACGGACGACCAGTTCAAGCTGAAGCGGACGCTCGAGCGGATGCGCGCGATGCTCAAGGAGAAGGAGAACGTGTCGGACAACAGCGCGGACGGCGCCAGCGCGCCGGCCAAGCCCAAAGCCTCGCCCGTCCCGTCGTCATCTCCCTCCGCATCTGTCATGGCGCGGGCCAAGATGCTGTCAGCGTCATCGTCAGGACCGGTGGCGAACGCGAGGGTCGCCGCCATATCCTCCAGCAGCTCAAGTCAGTCCAAGTCCCCGCGACCGGGCAAGAAACGGCCGCGCACTCGTCAAGACTAACGCCACGTAACGAACGTCGCGGCGCGCACAAAACGGTATCTATATTCATATACGTGTTGTTGACTTCGATCCCGTGGGTATTGTAGAGTTTGCGTGTTCGTCTTGACGAGATTTGCCGATTTGCTTTCGGTCGCGATGAGTGGCGCCACGTCGCTACTGGATGTCGCCAAGGAGATGCAAAAGACCGAGGAGAAGGTTGGCGCGGCGTCGGGAGCGCTGACACTCGCGGACGTCGCTCGTGATCAAGACAAAACCAAGGATCCGGCGGGGATGACGCTCATGGACGTCGCAAGGCAGTAGCAACAAGCTAGCGCGGCGGCTGCGGTCGCCAAGCCGGCGCTGTTGTCAAGTCTCGCGCGCCAAATTGACGCAGAAGACACCGCGCGAGTGGCGGTAACGATTGTAACGACGGCGACGGAGGTCAAGAGCGCGCAGCAAGACGCTCAACGCGTGGTGGTCACGCAGGCGATTCAGCAGGTAGCGAGAGAAGAGGAGAGCGCCGCAGTGGTTCTCCAGTCTGCGGTGTCTGCGAGTCGGCCGAGCGATCACAAGCCGGACAGCAACGTCGAAGATGACGACGGGTACTCGAGCTTTGACGACGAGGATGCTGCCAAGACGCCCACAAGCAAGAAAGAGACGAAGGCAAAGAACAAGCGCGAGCAACCGGCTGACGAGGACTCGGACGGTGACGCGAGTGGCGATGGCGATGATGAAGCTGGTCCGGAGCGAACGACGCCGTGCGAGTCGAAGGAGAGCAAGGAGTTCCTGCACGCCGTGTTCCGCGCCGATAAGAGCCGCATCCGCGAGCTTCTGGATAGCGGGGACGTAGACGCCAACACCGCCGACCAGGTGAGACAACGGCGTCTCTCTCTTACTCTTGCTGGCGTCACGTACGCATTGTGACGAGCGTTGTGCCTGTCGTGTGAACTACCAGCACGGGTGGAGCGCGCTGCACTGGGCGGCGTCCCAGACACACGCCGACGTGCTCTCCTCCCTCCTCAGCAAGGGCGCGCGCGTCAACCTCGTCGACCACGTACGTCCATGAGCCTTGTGCTTCCCAACCCGCTCACGTTCTGCCTCACAACCTATGCTGTCGCTGTTGTCTGCGTAGATGAACGGGTGGTCGCCGCTGCATGTCGCCGCCGTGCGCGAGGCCGTGGGCTGCGTGAAGCTGCTGCTCGACGCCGGCGCCGACCCGAGGATCGTCGATCTGTACGGTGACTCGCCCGCCGACATTGCGGCCGCCGCGCGTGGCAAGAAGCGGGCCCAACTGCTCGAGCTGCTGCAGGGCGCGGCCGCTCGAGGAGGCAATCAATAGAGCAAGCGACACACCCGAACAGTCCAAGAGCATCCATGTTCACCGGTCCGTGTACTCGCCGCCCTCGTCCTCCTCTTCTCTTTCTTCTTCTTCTTGTCTCCTACTCCTCACTCACATCGGTGAGAGAACAATACAAACGCGTTCCTCGCCTCGATCTTACGAGGACGCGCCGAAGGTGCCGACGTTGTCCTTCTTGTCGTTCTTCTCGACCTTGACCGACTCGCGGTACTTCTGCAGGTAGAGCTTGAGCGGCTCGACGTAGCTGTCGAAGCCGAGCGTACTCATGGCCCAGATGATGTCGTCGCCGTTGATGGTCTTGCGCTTCTCCTGCTGGCACTTGTCGCTCGCCTCGCTCGTGATGAACGAGATGAACTCGCTCACGCACTCCTGCACCGTCTCCTTGCCGTCCTTGGCGATCTTAGCTGTCGACGGCAGCGACACCTTCATGATGCGCGAGATGTTGGCCGTCGGCAGGAAGCGGTCCTGCTCGCGGATCTCGTCGTTGTCGTGCTCCTCCTTGCTCGCCATTGCGCCGTCTTCTTGGTCGTCGTCTTCTTCGTCTTCTTTCGGTTGTGTGTGCTTGCTTATTATGTATGGGGAGAGTAAAGGGTGGTTTCGCGCGAAAAAGCGGTAAAACGTGACAAAATATGTCGAATTGATTTGTAAAAAAAGCGTTTAAATAAGTTGAGACCTAGACCTAGAGGATGAGAGTTACGGATGCATGTGGAACCAGCTGGTAATTTGAAGCTCATACGGAAAGCAAGTCATTTGGCCCCCACTATTCCGTTTTGGGATTGGTAAACTGAACTTTTAGCGCCGGTGGAAAGTCGTACAGTACACTTATTTTGATTTTGAAAACGTTTTGAAAACAACAACGTTTCGAATTTCGATAGAATCGAACACGTTTTCCTTCAGATTTTTTTTTGTAAAATGGAACTGCGCTGAACATTACGATTCTGCTGTTCTTGCATTGCTAGCGATCCAAACGTCACTTGCATGGAGCAATGACACCACCTGCTACCTTTAGGCACTTGCGCCTTGCGGGATCGACACGTACGCCGCTCGCTGGCGCCACTTGCGTGCAGCAATGACTGCACCAAGCAGCACAACGCCAGCAGCTCCTCCGATCCCAATACTGATCGTGAGAGCCGACGGTCTGTTCAATTGGCTCGCCACCACGCCCAGGTCGTCGGTGACCAGCAGGCCCGCCTCGACCTCGTCGCCGTCGATGGGGTACAAGAAGGAAGCGCAGATCTGCTCGCCGAACACGAAGCACTCGAGCATGTTGAGCGCGTGCAGCGGGCGGATGGCCGGCACGAGGTGGCCCGCGCCCTTGACCGTCTTGAACGTCAGGCCCTCGTACTCCTCGACGTAGCCGGCGAGCTGCTTGTCCGGCCCGAACCACGGCGTCCAGCGCTTGGTGACGGGCAGGCCCAGGCCGCTTTGGGACCCGATCCAGCGCAGGCTACCGATGAAGCTCACATCCGAGTCGGCGTCGCCGTTGTAGATCATCGCCTTGAGCCCCTTACCGAGGATGGATGCGTATTTGGGCAGCGCCGACGCGCTCGGCGTGTAGGACATGGCCACGTCGTCGTTGCAGTCGGTCCAGTCCACGTGCCTGCCCTCCACATGCAACCCTTCCTGCAGTCGCAGTCATACCCTCTGTTAGTGTCATACAAGTCAAGCACCGTGTTCTGCTCGGTCTCGTACCTGGACGCTCGGCTGGTTGAGGTACGCCTGCGTGAACACGTCGGCGCAGACGCCAATGTCTCCCTGGTGAGACGGCGCCAAACCTGACAGCGCGCTGCCGATCGACTTGTGCAGCGCCGCGACCTGCTTGCTGTCCACGAGGCACACGTCGCCGTAGATGTAGAAGATGTTGAAGTGTCCGTGGCCCGCGGCCTCGAACCCGGCATTCGCGGCGTCCTCGCACGCCTGCGAGTGGTTCTGCCCGCTGTACACCCAGCCGAGCTCGCCGTCGCACGCGTCCTGGACGGACTTGTACACGCTGGGCGAGATCATGGCGTGGCTCACGTAGTAGTCAAACAGCGCGTTGCCGTCAATCGGCGGGTCCGTGTACGCGTTGCCGATGGCGAAGCCCGCGAGCTCGACGCCCGGGATCGGCTCGCGCAGCAGCAGCTCGACCAGGTACGGGATGTACACGCCGGCGTAGCTCTCGCCTGTGATGAAGAGCGGCCGGCCCTTGAGCTCGCTGTACTTGTCGAAGAAGAGCTGCAGGAACTCGCGCGTCTTGGCCGCCGTGGTGTCGTCGTTGTAGTACTCGGGCGCCTGCCTGGGCCCGCTGAAGCCCACGCCCGCGGGCGACTCGAGCCACACGAGGTTCACCTTGCGGTTCCACGCGTACGGGTTGCGCTTGAGGGCCAGGTCGCTGTCGACCACGAACGGCCCGTTCTCGGTGAAGAAGCCGCCCATGGACGAGCACCCGGGCCCGCCGTTGAGCCACAGTACCACGGGCGCCGTCTCGGGCGCCTCGCGGCTCTCCGTGTACCAATAGAAGAGCTTCTCGCCCGCCGATAGGTGGAGCTGGCCTGCATAGTGGTTGAACGGAGCGTCACGTTCGTGGAGACCCGGGACGCGCTCGAGCTTATGGTCATTCGCGGCGACCAGCGCCAACAGCGTGACCGACAGGAGCAGCGCGAGTCTGGAGGACGCCATTGCTGTTGCTGGGCCTCGGAGATCGGATAATGGGGATCAGGTCGGCGCGAGGAGTAGAGCGGACGGGGCTGGCTACACACATCCCGCATTGACACACGGAGTGGTGATGTGCAATCATTCCTGCGCCCCGTGCAGTCTAGCAGTGATGGGCGGGCGACCAACGGTGCTGACGGGGGCGGCAACAACACTGGAGAGCGTGCATTTTCATGTGAACCTCGTCAATACCAGTCGGAAGGTATTATAGAATTGGTGAGTCTTGGAGCGAGATGGAGACGCCGACTCACACAGCATCGCGTTCGTGAGTTACTACACGGTTGTTTTCATTGTGTTAGATGGTCTGCCCTAGGTTCTGTGTGTGTTTGTGTCTCGTGTCGTATCTCGTTGCGGACGGTCGATGATGCAGTTTGCGATACTACTCGTCGTCGTCGTCGACGTCGTCCTCATCGACGTCGTCCGTCTTGAAGAAGGTGTACGAGAGCGTGATGTTGTTGACGTGGCGCATGGTGGGGTCGTCGCAGATCTCCGGGTCGATGAAGAAGAAGACGGGCATGTCGATCTCCTCCTTGGCCTTGAGGCGCTGCTCCTCGAAGCAGAAGCACTGGATCTTGTTGAAATACACGCCGGCCTGCGGCGGGTACACGTTGTACGTGGCGACGCCCGTGATGGCCTTGTCCGTCTTGTTCTTGGCCGTGTAGAAGGCCAGCGCCGTCTCGCCGGGCACGAGCACGAGCTCGCGCTGCTGCGGGCGGAACTGCCACGGCATGTTGGCGCTCACGCCGGCGTCGAACAGCACGCGGATGGGCCGGCCGTCCTCGCGGGGCGTCAGCTTCTCGGCCGCCATCACGTCCACGCGCTGCGTCGTGCCGCCGTAGCCCGTCATCTGGCAGAAGGCCTTGTATAGCGGCACGGCCGCGTACGACAGGCCCAGCCACGCCACCACCGTGCCCGTCAGGTACATGAGCGCGCGCCGGTTGCGCTCCTTCATGACCGGGTCCTCCTGCGGCGCGCGCTGCGAGAACGCGCGGCGGCCCGCGAGCGGCAGGCGGGACACCGACAGCAGCACGCTGCCGCCGCACGTGTAGCGAGCCGCCAGGGCGCTCGCGGGCGTCAGGAACAGGCGGGAGCGGTGCATTTGGGTTGTCTGTCGCCGAGCCAACAGCTTGATCAATGTGCCGATGAGTTGATGACGATTCCCCCGTGAGCCTGGCCTGACCTCCTTGACCTGCTGCACCCACCAAAGGAGCAGCGCCATGGCTTTGCCGCAAAAATGTGTTTTAAACAGGTTGGTTTTAATCCGGAGGATATGGTTATTTACGGGACGGAATGAATGAGTAAAATCCGTGAATAAATGACCGGGCGGCGTGGGTGGACGGCGAGGGGCGGACGGATTGCGGCGCGCGGGCTTGGCGTCGTCATCGCCGTGGATGACCATGGCGACTGCTACTGTGTTCACAGCGGTACACTGTAGCCGATCATCTTGGCTGTTGGCCAGAGTCTGGATTGACTGAGAGTGTATCTTCTGGAGACGGCGGATGGCGCTCTAACCTCCCCGCAATGGTTGTCGTAGTTCTGAGAAACGACGACGGCATCCTGTTATCCCATCGGGGTCGGAATTGGATAACGCCGGCGATCCTCGCGCTGATGTTCCCGTTACCTATAAGTCTCATTGAACCTGCTCCTGTGTACCAAACACGTCGACACAACCGATCCAATCCAACACAGGCAGGGGCACTGCACAGCAGTGCCAAAGCAACGCAACACAGCACACACGAGCGAGTCCCGGGGTCCAGCTGGCGCTAAACGGTGCATTGATCATTTACTGCCTGGGGCTGGAGCGGGAATTGCTTTTCTTGCTTCTCTTGTCACAGTTGGCTGTTGTTCCTCCGCAAGATCCGGCCGGCGCTGCCCTGGTGGAGGCAGCGGCGCGGCCTTGGACTCCTTGCTGTTTTGGCCCTCACGCGGATCCGCACGAATAAATTTATTCGTTCTCCTCGGCGCGGACGCGGGCGTTCGGGTTGGTCACACGCACGTTCAGCTGCTCAGCGCGCTCGACGATGTCGCGGCGCTTGCGGCCCGACACGTTGTGCGCGATCTCGGCGCAGTACTTGCGGTTGTGCATCAGCAGCAGCTCGAGCTCGGCCACGTTGTTCACCGTGAACTTGAGGAAGCCGTTCGGCAGGATGTGGCGCGTCTTCTTGTTCGAGCCGTAGCCGACGTTCGGCATGCGGATCGCACCCTTGAACTTTCGGCGCACGCGGCCGTCAATACCCTTCGGGCGGCGCCATGATTCCTGTTACAAGCACACCGAGAGGGTCACAGCGTTAGCGCGTCGTCCTGTGCTGGTATGCTGTTCGAGCCGCCTAAGCTGGCCCATCGCTGCTGCTTTCGTAGCGTCTTCGCTGCCGACTACGCCAGCTCATTGGCGTCCGGTTCTGAGAGATGCTACATACCGGCACGCGCTTGAAGCGGTTCGACTGGTGACGCTTGAACTTGGTCACGCGCTTCTTGACGATCTTGGGGCGGACGACGGGAGTAACTTGCACCATCTGCCAGAGATCACAGCCAACGCACGTCGAGCCGTTAATACCAGCCCGGAGGAGTGTGTTCCTGTATGTAGTCCCATGCGTCCAGGTCGGCGGCGAGGTTGGCTGGCTCGCTGGCTCGCTAGCTCATCGCAGGCATCCACGCGACCTCACGTCCCATGAAGCCGCCAGCCGCCACAGCCTCAGCCGCGTCCCTGTTCTCTCGCTTATGCATGCCCTCGCCGAGGGACCACAGCCATCGCGGCGCTCACCTTTGAGGAAGCCTGTGTGATTTCAGCACTACTTTGCGCGGCCGTGAGCTGCCCGCGCGCCCCGAGCAGCTCCGCGGCGGCCAACAGCCCGCTGAGGGCCATTCAATCGCGGGGAAAAGCGGACCGGTCCGGCCTACCCCGGCCCGCAGTCGTAACCGTCCATTTTAGCCAATCCTGATGGCTAATTTTGGTCATCACGACATGGGATAGGCTAAAATTTGAAATATGTGGTCTGATTGGAGGATATTCGGCACAGGACCAGGGAGTACCCTCGGGTTACCCTGGAATTGGAGCTGGACAGGCAACGCGATGACGATGAAGCTGGCCATGAAGCGCGTCGAGCGCGCCGCCCCCGGCGCCTCTGGTGCGTGTATGGCAATGTATCGGGCGTAGCAGTGACTTATCGACGGAGCGCGCGCTGTTTGTGTGGTGTGTTCCGTGGTTTGTTTTCTCATCGTGATGCGGTGGATGTCGTCGTTGCTTGACATGTTGCAGGCGCGGCGGCAGATCCGGCGTCCCGGCTGCTTGTCATGACGTACAACGTGCTGGCGCAATGCTACGTGCGATCCTCGTTCTTTCCGTACTGCAACGGTAGTGCGCTGCGCTGGAAGAACCGGTCCAAGAAGCTGGTGCGTTGTGGTTCGAGGAGAGAGCAAGCTGCATTGTGTATGGCAGACTTGTGCGCTACCGGTGCATTCTGAGTTGGCTCACAAGCTGCGCAAATGTGCTACGCCAATTCTGCCAGGAAGAGGTGTTCTCCGCTCTTCCGGTGCGCCCGGACGTGATCTGTCTGCAGGTAACGAATCACGGTCCCATATGCAAACTGGGCGTATCACGATATCTGATGTATGGTTTGTGCCGTTGTGCTGCAGGAAGTGGACCAAGTGGATGAGTTCTGGGCCGGGATGATGCAGCGCCAAGGGTACACTGGGTACGTCCTGCGAGTCTTGCTGTCTGCGTTTTTGATTTGGGTCAGTTGATTTCCTCTAAAGTCCTCGGAGTGTTGCTGACGCGCCATTTTATACATCGCTTGGTGTGCGGCAGACTCTTTGTGAAGAAGACATCCACGAAGAAGGACGGTGTGGCCATGTTCTACAATGAAAACCGAGTGAAGATGCTCGAGCAGCAGCCGATTGCCTTGGACGACCCCGCTGGCGACGAGGCCGGTATCTACGCATTCGTTATGGGGTGAAGGGGGCGTCTCAATGCTTGCACCGCAGCCAACTGAACTGTATCGCGTTTCATCGTTGCACGTTGCAGGGTACTCGTCGGATCTGCTGGACCGCTCGCGGCGCGGAAACGTTGCGCTGCTCACCAAGTTCCAGCGGTGTGACGATCCGTCCGCCATGTTCGTGGTGGCGACGACGCACTTGTTCTGGGATCCGACCCAGGAAGACGTCAAGCTCCTCCAAACCCGGCGCCTGTTGCATCATTTGGATGCGTTTACCAGTGCGCACCAACCGGTTTGCACCGTTCTTGCGGGCGACTTCAACTCGCTCCCCGACAGCGAGGTCTACCGGTTCATCCGAGAGCACGGACAGTTTGCAAGCGCGTACGAGCACTACCCGCGAACGACGGACACCAACGCGGCGGTAGCCGAACCGGCGTTTACGAATGTCAACGGGGCTGAACCAGGAAGCGGCGGACAGCAAGTCGCGCGGTTTGTCGGGACGCTGGACTACATTTTCTATCGCTCGGACAGGTACGCTCTGAGGCTGTGTTGCCAGCAGATCCAGCAACCAGCTAACGCTAACTCTGGTACCCGTTTCCAGTGATAGAATGCGCCCGGTCGAGCTACTGGAAATCTTGTCGTTCGAAGAAGCCACCAAGGAGATCTCGCTACCGAGCACGTTCTCGCCCTCGGACCACCTGCCGCTCATTAGCGCGTTCCATGTGGCGCCGCGAGGGTGACGCGTTGTGCCTTTGGATAGTCACGTTACTAGTCCAGGGCTTCCACTGGATGAGCATGCGCTGCTGAATAGAGAGTGCCGCTTGTATCAGGCATGGCCCAGCAAGTCCTTCCATCGGAGCTATTCAAGTATTAGAGCTAAGTTTAGTGTTGAGTGCCAAAGCCATCCGACGCAGTTGAAGCTGACGTGGCCAGCTGTAACCGAATCTTGTGTTCGAGAGTAACCCTGAAAATAACCCAAAACTGAATTGAAATAAACTCTAGAGGGTTAGGCTTACCAGTAAAACGCGATTTATTTTTGACAATTCGCTGCTTTGCTTTTCACAATGAGAACCCCATCAGCTAAAATTGTTCTCACTTTCTTGCGGGTAATTCGCCGCCAAAAGTGTCGAGAAGGAGCTGCAGACAGACGTCAGCACGTCGCGAACCTACCGTTGCCGCCGCTCGCCACGCCGCTCGCCCGCGCTCCGGTGTATTAGCCCCGGCATCCCTCGCTTCGGCGTCGTCCCCTCCATCATCACTGCGTTAAAAGCGTAGTACCTGGGCGCAGAAGACCTCTGGATAAGAAGCGCGAGTCGGTTGCACTTTCCTGGGCAACAACAGCGAGCGAGAGTACCGTCGAAGGCCGACGGAGCGGAAACAACAGTAAGAAAGAATCGGAAGAAGGAGAAGGCGGCCGCGGCATCCTGCTTGGGGCGGCGCAGTCTGTGATGGGGATTGTGTCGTCGTTGGCGGGGCGCGGGGGCGCTGCGCAGACGCAGGAGCTGTTCGCGTCGCCCGCCGAGCGCGCGGCGTTTGAGCGGATCGTGGGCGAGAAATCGGCGCCGCGCGACGACCCGGCGTACGACACGGTGCTGGCAGCCAAGCCGCTCACGCAGCTGACGCAGCGGCAGGTCGAGCTGTTGAGTCGCGAGTACGCCGCGACACTCGGTGGGTTGACTGCCGTGCACGCTGTTTTCTAAGCGTAGGTTGCTGACGCGTGGCATGCAACTAACAGCGCAGAACAGTCTGCAGTCGGGCAACTTCCGCGTGCTGCTGCGGATCGTGATCCACGCGCTGCCGCTAAGCTGTCGCCTGGACGCGCTGCCACCCGAAGAAGCCGATGCGCTCGAGCTTGCGAGCAGCGATACGGGCATGAACAAGGCGAAGAAGACTGTGGAGGCGCGCATCACCGAGGCTTTGAACGCGCTGTACCTGGTGCGCAGCTTCGCGATGCGTTTCGTCGAGAAGCAGGATGAGTGCCCGCTGCTCGCGCACTTCAACCAGCTCGCGCCCATGGTCGACTACAATGCGATCGCATCCCCGCAATGTAAGTGTTGACGTGTGATCGTACGATGAACCGTGGTGACGCCTAATTCGGGGTGCACTTCCTGGTGTGTGATTGGCACGCAGTTAAAACGTCGAGCGTGATCGACATGGACAATGGCCGACCCGGGGGCAACGGCACAACGACTTCATCGGACGACTTGGCGTCAAAGTTCCTGGACGCTCTGGTCTCCGTTCTGGTTGAATTCCGTCCCACGTACGTCCCGCTCGTGCCTCTTCTCACGCAACCGCCTCCTGTAGTGCCATGCTAACGTCACTGGAACTTGCTTGTTTGCTTGACCACAGCGCGCGAACGTACGAGCTGCACGTTGAAGTGTTGAACACGCTGATAGTCCTGCTTGCGTCGGTTGCCTTCCCACGGGACCGGTCAAGGAGTGCGCAAGGAAGTGATGCTGAGTCGGCGCAGAATCCGTTCTTGCACATGCTCATGACGTCGAGCGTGCCGGACGCAGCCCGCGTCGTGTGGCGGCTGCTGCAAAACTACATTGACCACGAGGCTGCCCCTCTCACCGCAAAAGAATCAGGCTCGTACCAAGTCGCGCTGCAGAACGCACAGACGACGTCGCTCGTGAAGATCTCGGAGGCCTCCGACTCGCAGGCGGATGACAACGACGCGTTTTCCTACTTGACCCTCGAAGGTGTCGGCGCCCTCGCAAGTACGTTCTTGTGCTGTATTCTATACTATGGTGGGTCATGTTCCTGCTTGTGCTGACTGTATGCTGGAAACATTCAGGTACAATTTTCAAGTTCCCAGTCAACTTTTACAACTTCTTCGTGGCGGCAGGTGATGGGGCATATCCGCTGCGCGATCGCAGCGCGCTTCTGCTCTTGATCCTTCTGCAGAGCTATAGAGACAGCGACAGCCCGAGCAGCAATCCATTCCGAACCTCATTGGCTGCCATGGCCGACTCCGATGCGACTACCACGCCTGCAGGAGATGATAGCAGTGTCTCAAGCTCATTACGAGACTACTCGCCGACGGCGGTGTCGTACGCTGCGCTGTTCGCTGCGATCGGCAAGAATGCGCCGTACGAGACCAGTCACCTGCTGCTCTACTCGCTGCTGTACACAAACACATCGATGCTGCGATGGGCCGTCGCGAGTCGGGACGTCAACAACGTGTTGCTGCCGCTACTGGAGACGGTGTACCACGCCAAGTCGGTCGAGCCAAGCCGACTCTACATGCTGGTGATCGTGCTGCTCACGTACACACAGAACCCAGCGTTTGTCGCGGCTGCGCATACGAAGGTCATGGTGCGCGACGTGCCGTGGTACTCGGAGCGTTACATGCTGGACGTGTCGCTCGGCAGCCTCATGATGGTCATCTTCACGCGGTTGATCCTTCGCAACATCATGAGCCTGCAAGACAGCTTCATCCACTTGAACGCGTTCGCGGCGCTTTCAAACCTCGCTCGCGCGGCCGAGAACCTGCATGTCTACGCTGCGCAAAGCCTGGTGGGCCTGATCGCGCTGCTCGTCAAGAAGGAGACCAAGCTCGTCGCGCAGATGGCGGAGATCTCGGCGACGACATCGTCTAATGATAACGTTGCGGCCGCGGAGCTCGACGCGCTGTCGCAGAAGCGCACGGCGTACGTGGAGTTCATCCGTCTGCTGCTCGGCATTGTGTCGTCGTGCCTCAAGTCGCGGCTGCTGCCGCGCAACCCGCAGCTTATTTATTCGCTCCTGTACCACGCCGACGCGTTCTCCACGCTGGAGAAGCACCCAGAGTTCGCCTTCCACGTGCACAACGGCCCCGTTTGGAACGCGCTTGCGCGGTTCCACGGTATCGTCGAGACCAAGACGACAGCCGGCGAGGGCGGGGACGTGCTGGACGTGGACACGGTGCTCGGTATCATCCGCGCGGAGTGCGTGAGCTTGTTGGCGAGTGCGTCGGCCACTTCAGCGGCGGGTTTCCCCGTGTCGCGACGCGGTGCAGGTCAACCATCATCAGCGTCATCGCCTTTGTCTCCGACAGGAGCCGCGGCCGAGGACGAGGAGGCGTGCTATCGGTACGAAGAAGAGAGCGACCCGGAGCAGTTCTTCGTGCCGTACATTTGGCGCATCGTGTTCGAGCAGACGCCCGAGTTTTGCTGGAAGGCCGACAAGATCACGCTGTTCGTACCCGTGGCCGCTCTCGTCGAGTGAGCCGCCGTAGATAAAGGTCAACCGCCGTAACTCTCCGCCAAATGCAGGGCTTGATGAGGGATCTCGCACAGTCCGACGGCGCCAGCGATGGCGACTGGGTGGGTAGTAGTCGTACACGACGTGTCTATTAACAGGGGGATTACACAATACCGGGCGGCATCTCCATCTTCTCGACGGCGCCGCCCCATTCTTCATCATACTGCTGAGCTGCTCAGTTCTTGCGCACGGTGGCGATCTTGCGCTCGGCGAAGGCGGGCAGCACGAAGGCGGCCTCGTGGATCTTGCTGCTGTAGTAGCGCAGGGACTCGGCCATCTCGGCGCTGGGCGCGCGCTTGGGCGTGGCGATGGCGCCGGCGCTCTCGTCGAGCGAGCACATGATGAAGCCGATCTGGCCCGAGGGGTACGTCGGGATGGTCGTGTACGCGTACTGGATGGTGGGGAACAGGCCCTGGCAGCGCGTGAGCACCTCGACGATGAGGTCCAGGTGCAGCCAGAGGCACTCGCCCTGCGTGCAGATGACGCCGGTGGGCGTGAGCGACTTCTTCATGTTCTCGTAGAACTCCTGGCGGAAGAGCACCTCGGCGGGGCCGACCGGGTCGGACGAGTCGACGATGATCACGTCGAACCGCTCGGTGGTGTTGTCGCGCAGGTAGGCCGCGGCGTCGGCGTGCATGAGCGTGCAGCGCGGGTCGTCGAAGGCCGTGGCCATGGTGGCGCCCATGAACTTGCGCGAGACCTCGCAGACCATGGGGTCGATCTCGCACATGACGATCTTCTCGACGCAGTCGTGCTTGACCACCTCGCGCAGCACGCCGCCGTCGCCGCCGCCCACGATGAGGACGCTCTTGGGCTGCGCGTGCGCGAACATGGGCAGGTGCGTGATCATCTCCTGGTAGGAGAACTCGTCGCGCTCCGTGACCTGGATCACGCCGTCCAGCACCAGCACGTGGCCGTACGTGGCCGACTTGAACACCAGCACGTCCTGGAAGTCCGACTTGCCGTGAAACAGCACGTTCTCCACCTCGAGCGAGAACTTCTGCCCGGGCCACAGCGCCTCAGTCTCGCTGAACCACTGCTTGCCGGCGGCGTCGGTCGCGATCGTCGAAATGTCGGCCATTCTTCGTCTGGAGGTGGTGCGGAGCACGGGAAGAGCGACTTGGGCACCTCGGAGCAAGCGGGAAAGTGAACGCGGCCGCGGGAACAGCGCCGCCGCCGCCGCCAGCATGGGCGCCCTGTTGCTGTAGGATCCAACGGCGAGTTCGTCGCCGTCGAACGTGCGGTGGCTGGCTCAGAGCGCTTGACAACCGAGTGGCGTCCATCGCCGGCAACGACGAACAGGTCGGTCGGGCCCACCAGGTATTTTAGTCGCGCACATGGAGGGTTCCAGGAGGGAAGACCTAGCGGTCGGACGATCATTGGATAATATTTTAGTGATAGAAATCACGTCGCCCCGCCCGCGTATTTGGTCGCTTTCCCGTGTTCAACGCAACGTGGTGCAGAGAGCTCGTTGGGCTACTTTTGGTATCAAGTGTAACAGGTTTTCGACCCGGCCATGTGCGCATCAAGTATAAGATGTCGCAAGCTTGGTGATGCCAGCTGGTGATAGTTTCAATTCAAATTTGAATCGTATATATTCAATGAAGTCAAACTTGAATCGGATCACGAGATCGATTCACTTTTGAATCGACACCTTGGCTCGCTGTTTGCCAAACGCTTCCAAGCTGCATAGCCGGTCGATCGCTTCGTCTCTCCGTCTCGACGGCTCCTTGACGCGCCATGCCGCGCTACTACTGCGACTACTGCGACACCTACCTCACACACGACTCGGTACGCTCACCGCGCGTTGTGTCTCCGCTCTCCCCGCGTCGAAACGCGCAGCTTCTGACGCGTTATCTTCGTCATGATGAATGGAACAGCAAGCGGGCCGGAAGCAGCACAACCGCGGATGGAAGCACCGCGAGAACGTCAAGCTCTACTATGAGCAGTTCCTGGCCGGACAGGGCGGCATGATGACCCGTACGTATCCCCGTGCCTCGCCTCCAATTGCTCCAGTTCATTTGGTTCAATTGCCTGACTCCTCCATCTACCTGTTGCCCTCTTGATCTTTTGATACAGCCGGCGCCTGGCTCCGCGGTCCGGCCCCAGCGGGCGCGCTGCCTCCCCGCTCTGGCCCGCCGCCGATGGGCGGAGTGTCCGGCGGCTTCCCGCCTCGTGGGCCTCCGCCGAGAGGCATGATGCCTCCGCCCGGCGGCCCCGGCATGATGATGCGCCCGCCCATGTTTAGAGGTGAGCAACGCAGCAAGGCAATCATGCAATGCGCTACGATCTCTTGTAATGCAACTAGCTGGGACTGACGGTGATTATGCGCTGATGTGAACAGGTCCGCCGCCGCGTGGCCCGCCCATGATGGGCGGCGGCATGATGGCGCCCCCGCGGCCGTCCATCTACGGCCCGCAGTAGTCTGGCAGCCTCGTCCATCAGGTAGCAACACAAACAGAGCAATACAGGTATTTTGGCTAAGTTATAGCGCCTGGGGGCTAACACGCACGCAGACCGGCGATATGTCGTGCAGGCCGAGACATCCCGAGTCCCTGGTGTGAGGATCATAGTCATGTGTATTATGTGTCTGGGCCGCTCGGCCAAGGGTACTGTTCTCAGGTGGACGTGGTGGAGCTCGTGGTGCTGCTGGAGGAGGACGAGTTGTTCTTGATGAACATGTTGTAGCACACGGTCAGGATGCCGAGCAGCAGGATGAGGCAGATCATGTCCATCATGCATTTGTCGCCGCTGCGACCCACTTTCTCGAGCGTCTTCTTCATCTTCATGTTGACGCTCTCGACTGCCAGGATGACCACAGTTAGATGTCACGGCCTCCCTAACTCGTGAGCAACCACAGAGAGCCACTCACCATGTGCCTGAGTAGTGTCGATGCGCTCTTCCAGCCCGTCGATCATGATGCTCTGCTGCTGAAGCTCCTCATTCAGGCCGCGCGCGAGCTGCCCGAGCTCCTGGACCCCGACGCTGATCTGGTCGATCATATTATCCTACAACGCAATACCAGACGCTGTCAGTCGACGAGTTCCACGATACTTAAGTCCAGAGTGCTGTCACGTACGAAGCGCTGGTCGTTCTGCCTGATCTCCATTAGCATCGTCCGGTGCTCGTCCGTGACAGCTTCAGTCTCGCCAGATTCACCGCTGCCACCTCCGCCACCGCCAGCGCCGCCTCCAGCTCCGCCTCCCAGTCCTCCTGCCCCGCCACCAAAGCCCGATCCACCACCTACGCCACCCGGACGTGCAGTAAAGAACGCTCCGTTCTCGAAGGCGCCCATCGACGACCCGACCGCACTCCTGTCGAACGACGATCGCGCTCCAGGCGCGCGGTAGCCCGCGGCTGCCATCTCCTTGATGGACGCGAACTCGGTTGTGTATTGCTCGACAATGTCCTTGCGCATCTGCAACTCCTCGGGCGGGAACTTGCTCTGCGGGGCAACAACACACGTGTGCGGGCATCAGTGGCTTGCTCTGTATCAATGGGGCGTGATTGCCGTGAACAACCTCACCTTCATCTTCTTGGCTTCCTGCTCGTAGCTCGCCGTGAGCTCGGCAATGTCCTGGCCGACGAGCCGGATGTCCTCACGGATCTCCTGCTGCCGGCGGATGGCCTCGCGCGGGTGCTTATTGCGCTTCATCTGCGCCTCCGGGTCTTGCAGGTACTGCCACCACCACCACATTATCTCCGTGAGTGCTCATCCAACGACCATAGCGCTTAATTACGTGGAAAACGCACAAACTTGAGCCGGTGCAGGCGCTCGCCCACTTGGACTTTCAGGTCGTGGAACCGGTCGGCGTTCTTCTTATCCTTCTTGGCCTTGCCCTCGTCGCCGCCCATCTCATTGTTGATCTGCGTGAGCTTGCTCAGCAGCCCATCCAGCTCGCGACTCATCGTGGCCCCGCGCTGCTATCGATATCCGACGTCGCTCGCTCCCCAGTCCTTCACGCGCGCTGGAGGCGGCCCCCTTCCTGCCTTTCTAGTGCTTCTGAAATTACTTCGAAGTACTTATTAGCCAGGAGCAAACCACACCCAGAAACAGCGCCAGCCCCCCTTTCGCCACGCATTTTCCGGCTTTGGCGCGTTTTTTCCCGAAACTGCTCGGCAAAAAATAGCTTGACCACGTTGAAGTTACCTTCGCGCCACCATATCTGAGTTCAAGATAATATGATTCCGTCGATACTGAGTCTGAGTCCGGTCGTGACCAGCAAGCCGTGGAGCTCTTGGTCATCGACACCAATGGCGGCGGCGCAAATGGACGCGGCGGCCAAGGCGCAGGCGTTCGCGCACCGCCTGGTCGAGTTCGCGGACGCCCCGGCGTGTTGCAAGTTCTTCGAGGAGCGCGGCGTGGACTTTGACCGGCCCAACGACGCCGGATGGAGCGTGCTCATGAGCGCGTGCGCCTGCGGTGCGTCTGATACAACAACCCGCTTGGCGCTTGCGTCGCCTCGAAGCATCGACTCACAGTCCTCTTTTACTGCCGTTCTAATGGAAACAACAGGGCGGGACGACCTGGTGGGTTTCGTGCTGGACCGCACGACGAACGTACGCTGCGCGACGGCCACGAACCGCACGACGACGCTGCACCTTGCCGCCATCTCGGCCAACGTAAGGCGACGCGTTCCTTTGTTTAGCGTGACGCGCTTCGATCCCTTTAGTGGTGACTGACAAGGATGCTGTCGCTGTGTTTCGGATTGAAGCCGCTTGTGATGCAGGAGCTGCTCGCGACGCCTGAGCGGAAGGAGAAGCTCCGCCCTATCGCGGACATGCCCAACATCAACGGCGACACCCGTACGTTGCCGACGCCGCTGGTATAACCACGATGCTTTACTTGCAGCCGCTCTAACACGCTGGGCCATAATGTTTGCTGTAGCGCTCATGATGGCCTGTGTTGCCAAAGACGACGTAGCGGCGCGGCTTTTGCTCGAGCAACTGGGCGCCGACCCGGCGTACGGCAACGCGACCAGCATGAACGCGCTTATGTGTGCCGCTCGCCTGAGTGTTGACTCGAAGATGGACGTGGCGGTTCAAGAGGAGCTGATGCGTAGGTCGCTGGCAATCGTGGAGCTGCTGCTCGCGCGCAGCGTGCCTCTGAACATCACGGAGCTGTCCGCGGGCAACTCGGCGCTCCACTTTGCCGTGATGAGCAACAACCACGCCGTCGTCAAGCGATTCCTGGCAGGTAAGTCGATGTTATACTCTTGTTACTGTGTTGCCGTGGCGGTGGTTATATCTGAACGAATGCCTTCGTTGGTGTTTCTGTTCTCTAGTTGGGACGCCAGTCGACGTCTCTTGCAAGAGCAAGGCCGGGCTGACGGCTCTGGAGCTCGCCAAGCGCGCGAACGTGCACCCTGAGATTCTGAGCCTGCTACAAGCGAGTTGGAACGCATTGGAGGCGGAACTAGCGCGGCAACGGGCTCATGTAGAGGAAGAGCTGATCGCGCTGGGAATGGACGAGAGCAAGAGCAGCAAGCTCGACGGGGACAAGCCCAAGAGCAAGCACGCTCGCAAGTCCAAGCGCGAGAGTACCGGGCGAAAGCACCCTGACAAGAAAGAGGTCGAGGCAATTCCAGCAAACGAAGGCGCGGCCCACTATGATCGGCATGGCAACGAGACCACACAAGACAAAGACTCCGTCGAGATCGAACCGACTCACGCAGAGCCAAGTATGGTGGCACCGGCATCCGGCGTGATTGACGTCGCCGATGAAGACTCGAGCGAGTGGCACAGTGTGTCAGCCAGAAAGACGCGTAAGTCAGATTGTTCCTAGCTTTCTGATACCTTTGCGACAGTGCTGACGTATTCCATGCCCCTTGTCGTGTGCAGGACACACGGCCAATGCTCGAGCTGCCAAGTCACAGACCAAATCAACGACTGCTAGACCAGCCGCGCCACGTTCCAAATCGACCAAGACGAACAGAACGAGCGAAGGAGCGCAGCAAGCTACCCCTACGCGTTCAAATCGTCCCGTACCGAGTACACCAGCGCGACACGAAGTGGTGGCAACAACCACAGGTGCTCCCAAGCAACAAATCGAAGAGACCCAGCAGCGGCAAAGCAGGCAGCTCGCGTGGCAGTCGGAGGCATCGCACCCTCAGGTCGTAGAGAACCGTGTTGGGGCTTCGGCGCGATCGTACGAACAGCTGAATGAGGCGTTCCATCGTGGGTTCCCGATGGCCGGCGAGCTCGAACTTGGTGTCGAGACGTTCCTCATCGGCTCGAGCGCTGCGGACCGCGATCTGCAGCCAGACGACGGCCTCAGCATCTCGCAGGTCGAGGTGCTGCAGGAGGCGCACTGGCAAGCGTACCACTACCTCAACGAGAAGAAGGTGCGTAAACGGTCGTCCACTTGCTTCAACCGAAATTCATCCGAGATCTGAACCTGATCTGTGCAATGTATGTGCTGTACTTGATGGACATGGATGTAGATGGACCTGGCGCGCGTGCTCGAGGCGCAGCGAGTCGAGGCGCAGTTCGCGCTTCAGCAGGAGATCCTGCACCTCGAATAGAGCGGCTTTTGTTGTCCTGGGTGGCTAACTGCCTAGCCGAGCTCGAGCGTCTTGCTGAACTCTTCCTCCGTGAAGGACAGCATCTTGGCGGCCTGCATGAGCGATCACTCATTGCTGTGAGGGACCTCATTCATCGGTGTGTCAGACACAGACGACCAGCGCGCTCTCACCTCCATGTGGATTCGCTGGCGCTTGAGCAGGTCGATGAGCTTCATCTGCTTCTTGAAGGCCGCCAGCAGCTCATTCTGTCGGGTGAAGAGCGCATAATATAGCGACCAGCAAGTCAGGGTGTTGTCGGTGCCTCGGGATCGCTGGAGGTGCCTACCTTTTGCTTGTCGAGCTTCCTGTTTTCGCGCAAGAGCTGGTCGTACTCGTCCTTGGCGACCGTGGCCTGCCCGCTGCTCCGCTTCTCTTCCTGCAGCTGCGCCTTGGCCTTCTCCAGCTCCTCCAGCGCTCGGTTTAGCCGCACCTAGAGCATGTCGGTCTAGTTAGTCACGTGATGGACGGCCGCTACTCAACAAGCTGCCTCCGGAACGCACATATTTGGAGCGGAACTGCTGGGCTGTCTGCTTCTCCGCACGCTGCACCTCCTCGACCTGCGCCTGCGCCGCTGACAATTGGCCCTCCAGTATCCGCTGTTTGGACTCGAGTGCGGCCCTGTTCATCGTCATGTAGTGAGCTTGGCGGGTGCGTCAAGCGCGGCGCCAGCGACTTATCTACGGTGGATGAACGTACGTGAGCTCGCGCTGCTTGTCCAGCAATTGCTGTGCCTGCTGGTGCTTCTTCCCGAGAGCTGCATTCTCGGCTTTTGCCGCGTCTACTTCGCCTTTCAGCACCGCCTGGGACGTTTCCTGCAGCGTTCATTCGCAACCACCAACACATCTTGCGCTGTTAGTACGGACGTGCGCATTTGCACGGCGCTGGACCACTCGCACCACGTACCAGCTCTTTGATCTGCGCGGAGGCAGCGTCGACTTCGTCCTGGAGAACACGGAGCCGCGCTTTCTGGTATCGAACCGTGGCTTCGAGCCCCAGTCCTTCGCCTTCGCCACCGTCCTCGTCATCGGTCTTCACCTTGGAGACGGAGCGCTTGTTTCGGTCACCAACAGAGTTCAAGCCGCTGGTGTCGTCGTCTTCAGTGACTGCCTCCCCACTACGCGATTTTGTCAGCCTCTCCTGCTTCTTGGTAGCATCCGGCTGTCCATTCAACGCTTCACCACCCCCACGAGCCGCAGCGCCAAACGAGTCGATGGATGCGCTCAGGTCCATCGGCAGGTTGATGTGCGAGCGACTTGACGAGGACCGCGCCAATGCCGACGGGACGACAGGTGCGGCGTCGTCATGTTCGTCCTCCCCGCCGCTGTCGGCTTCCTTGCCACCATCTTCCATGCGCTCATGGCGCGAACCAGAACCAACTGCGCTGGTTTCTGCGGATTTCTTCCTGTTGCGCCGCTCAGCCGTCGAGGAAGAGGGCGGACGCGAACCCTGCGACTGTTGCTGCTGCTGCTGCTGTCGACGCTGCTCGATGGCTTCGACCTGCTCGTCCAGCTCCGCGTTTCGACGCAGCAGCGCCGCCTGCCTCGCCGCCAGACTCTCCTTCATCGGTCCTTGATCGAGCACTGCACGTTCGTGAGATCTGCACTCACGAGTCGACCTTTCACGACCGCGAACGACAAGAATACCGCTAGAACAGGTCAGAGGCGCGGCCAAACAGGTCACCCACGACTCTTCGACATCTCTCAAAGTTGACACGCGTGTTGTCATTATGCCCGCGTCTGGAACAGCACGCCGCGGTGCCGCGACCGCCCGTCTAGCAGAAACTCGGATCGCTCAAACTCCAGCGTCGATGTCGACCGTTTGGAAACGAAGAGGGCGCGCACTGCGTTCGCCTGCTCCTCGGAGCCAATCTCGACCAGAACGCTCCGTCTCTCTTCGCTCTTGGGCTTAAGCAGCGACGGAATCGCCAGGTGAAGCAGGCGATACATGCGCAGCCCGTCGTCTTCGTCACTAACGTCTCCATCGTTCTGCTGGGTCTGTAGCTGTCGTGCCACAGCCTCTGGGTCCGAGAACAGCGCGAGATGCGGCTCGTAGTCGAGCACGTCGGGCGCCACGAGGTCCAGCTCGCGGCGCGGAATGTACGGCGGGTTGCTCAGCACCACGTCAAACCGCTCGACCAGGCAGCTCTCGTCTTCTGGTTGGCGCTTGCCTTGCGCAAGATCGGCAAGGTCGCGACGGAGGAATGCAGCGCGGTCCGCAAGTCCGTGGCGACTCGCGTTCTCGCTCGCGACTTGGAGAGCGCCGGGCGAGATGTCGATGCCCACGCCCGTCGCATTCGGGAACTCAGCCAGAGCCGCGAGCAGCAGGCACCCACTGCCCGTCCCGACGTCCAGGATGCTCAGCCGGGCGTGCTTGGGATACAGACCCTGCAACAGTTGCAACGCTCTGTCAGACAACGAAGGTTCGTGTCGTAATTGTGCATACAGTCGACGCACCACTAGCGTTTCGATCAGCACCTCGCTGTCGGCGCGCGGGATGAGCGTGTCGCTCGAGACGGCGAACTCCATGGACCAGAACTCCTTCCGCCCGAGCACGTAGGCCAGCGGCTCGCCGCGACACCGGCGCGTCGTCGCATCTTCCAGCGCCGCTGCTTCCTCCGTCGTCAGCTGCATTGACGAATTGTGATCAGGTTACTTAGACGTCTATTGCGACAACAACAAGCAGGTCGTCGCAGCAGATCGCACCTGCCGATCCAAGTGGAAGATCACGTCGTTGCTGTGGGCCAGGCGCGGGCGCAGCGCGTCGGCAAGAAGCGCCTTGGCGTCCGTTCGCGCGGAGGCTCGCGCGTCCTCGTTGGGCTGATGCATCAGCTTTTGCTGGACCGCGGCCAGCGCCTCGCGCACCGCCAGTGGAGACGGCAGAGGTGGAACGCCATGTAGAAGACGTCGGCAAGCGAATGCTCTGGTTGTATCAAGCAGGGCAGCGGACGCGGCGCCGCGCAGGCATTTAGGAAGCCACCGCATCATTGGTGTCGTTCGGCGTGTGATTTGCGTTGGGGGTACGAAATAACGCGCTGGATTTGACTATCCAGTGGATAAATAACCCTCCTTCGTATGGTTTTACATGTAAAACACCGAATTTACTGGTATCTGCGCGGCGTTTTACACGTAAAAGTAAGTGTAATATGCAGCGAATTGCTTCAGATATGTGCGTATTTCAACCAATGGCTGTTCGCCGTTCGCGATCCGCGCCTGGAATGGGTTCACAATGTGTACAGGAGCTCTTCGACAAGGATGGCGGGCAGGAAAGTGCAATCGAAGCCTCGTCCCTTGAAGCTAACGCCGCCACTTCCTCTGGACCTTCCGTGGGCTTGAACGCTACTACATCACGCGGTAATCAATCTTCTTCCTGTCGGCTCTTCCAACACCCCGGCTTTTTCGTTGCTGTCGCCTCACATCGCCCCGAGATGGGAGCGCGCGCATCCTCTCCACACTGGACGTTGAAGCGCAACGACAAGCAGGACGCAAGCGGGTTCGACGCGCCGGCTACTGATGCTAAGAGCAGACGCCGATGGCCGGCCACACGAACCAGCTCCAACGAGCCCTTTGGCTGCTTCCAGCGCGCCAGCGGTCGGGTCCACGCGTTGCTCTGCTGCTGCCGCGTGCTCCGCCGGAACGAGAACTCGGTCGACGACTTTGACGACAGCATGGCGACGCCCGGCTCTGCGATTGCTGCAGGTGAAGATGCAGGCACAGCTCTTCCCGATGCGGATTTTCCGGTCGAGACGCTGGCAGATTCGCGGGAGCCTCGCGGTTCGCCAACGTCACCCGCAGTTCGCGAGGAGGTTGATCCGACGCCTACACCAACGCCAAGAGCTCCAAGACAGCGCGGCGGCTCTGGCGAGACTGTGCGAGGCATGCTCGCGCTTCCAAGCTCCCCGATTTCAACGCAAAATGCTTGGAGAACTGCTGAGGCTACGATGGCTGGTGGAAGACAAGGAGAGCGCGTGCAGCCCTCGAGAAAGCGTTCGCTAGTCGACGCATTCGAGCACGCAGCTGAGCAGCCTCTAGGACTGCTGCACTGCGTTACTCGAGGTGACGGAGATGGCCGGTTTACAGGTGCGATACGGATGCGCGCCCTAGTTGCGGAGCTTGAGCCGGATACGAGCCCGGATAGCGCAGCTCACGATGCGGCCCAGGAGCGGTGGCGCCGCGTCATTGCCATCCGCAAGGCCGGCCCTCCGCCTCGCAACGGCATCGAGCGAAGCCGCGTCAACCCTCGCGTGCACTCGACGGCGAGCGAACAGGCAGTTCAGAGGACTCTAGCACCGCCGCGCCATATCCGGTGATCAGGACGAGTGGACATCCAACGCGAAGGCTGGCGACACAGCACACATGAGGATGTCAACGCAGTAAAACAGACAAGCAAGTGTTAAATTAAATGATCTTCCGTCTCCATCCATGCCCTACACGAGTCTCAGACGGACATGAACTCCGCCTAGAAGTTCTCGCTGTGGAAGTCGAACGCGACGTCGGGTGTCCACCGGATCTTGGACTGGTTGAAGCGCGCGCACTCGTTGTGGATCACGTTGCCCAGCGGCTTTGGGCCGCAGAAGAAGACGCCGATCTCCTCGCGGTCGTTCTCCTCGTCCTCTTCATCGTCGGTCATGCCGTCGTCCCCACTCGCGCCGAACTGTTGCCGGTGGTTGGCCGCGACGCGCTCGAGTTCCTTCTTCCAGTCCGGGCGGCCAAAGTGCGTGCGCTGCTTGGTGCTGAGGCCCGAGATGATGTCCTGCCCCTCCGTCTCGTGGATGAAGTTCTGCAGCGCCTGCAGCGGCGCA
>JAADYG010000322.1:0-34342 GCA_023338115.1 Phytopythium boreale
TCCGCAAGAAGACGCGGAGACTCGCTCATTGCAACTTGGGTTTCTCTTTGACAGCTCGACTGCCTGGCCCCCCCCTTTCGGTCTTAATTTGGGTCGGTAGTACCGCCAGAATCGGTTCAAGTTCAACATTGGTCACTTTTTTGGTTATTTTCCCTGGGTCCCCGCCACATCGGGGACTCAGTCTCGTTTTGTTTAGTGACGCCAAAAGTAGAAAAACCCTAAACGCAACAAGCTAACCTTAATTTATCAAACCTCAGCCCCCAACTGAACGTCTCGGGAGCGCCTCTCGAAAAGCTCAAAAGCGGAAAGAACCGATACCGGTAACGGAGCGATGTCGAACGCCGAGACCAGCGCGGACGCAGTCGCCGCTGGCGCTGGCGCTACCGTCTCTCCTCCTCGCTCCCTCTCTCCCTCGGCCTCTTCCTCCGCTGCCCCAGCTCCTCCCGCGACGTCGGCTCCCCCCTCCTCTTCCTCTGCGCCCAACGCTTCGTCCTCGACGACGTCGGCCGCCATGAGCAGCGCCCCCAGCGCCGCGGCTTCGGAACAGAACCCTCCCAGCTCGAATATGCACCCTCCCGGGACGTTCTCGTCCTCTCCGGTCGCTCCAGTTGTGGCCAGCAACCACCACCGTCGCTGGCGAAGCGAGCTGGGCTGGATCAAGCCCGACAGCGACCTCCGCCGCCGCGACGACAGCGCCGCGAGCCCAGGCGACGGGTCGCGAGCGCGTGCACGTGGGCGATCCACGGCCGCCCAACGCTCCCGCTCGCCGTCGCATGACAGCTCCAAGTCGGACACGTCGGACGAAGACATTCGCGCGCCGCGAGGGGCGTCGGAGCCGGCCGCGACCGCCGGCAACAGCACGGGGCGACAGCACGGGTCGCCGTCGCTCCCATCCACTTCCGACAATCGAACGCACGGCACGGGGGAGCTGTCGAGCCAGCGCGACCAGGTCACTAGCCAAGACGGCCGTGAGTCCAACCAGCAGCAGGCGCGTCGGTCGCGTTCGCGATCGCCCGAGGACGAGCCGAGCGAGCGACGCGGGTACCAGGACTCGGCGAAGGCCTCGTCGTATGTGGACGGCAGCCGGACGCCGTCACCCGTGGAGCGCGACGTGCGGATCCTGTTCAAAGGGCGCGAGATCTTTGCCGACGACCTGATTGGACTGCGCGTCGCCAAGACGTTCGCTGGCCACGGCCGGTTCCTCGGACAGGTAACCCAACGCGTTCCCTCAGGAACTCACTACGCCATTACTGCAAGTGTTCCTCACTGATTCTCTAAAAATGCTACAGGTTGTCAAGTTTGACGGGCCCACGTCGCTGTACACGGTGGTGTACGCGGACGGAGACGCGGAGGACCTGAGCGTGGAGAACACGATCCAGATCCTGATCCAGGACGAGATTGAGCGCGTCGACCCGTCGCTTCCGCCGCCGTCCAACTCGCTGTTCTTCAAGAGAGAGGGCACGTCGTTGGCCGGAGTCGACAGTCCCAATGGTACAGAATCTTCCGAGATGATGGCGACGGGGGCTCCATACCGTCACCAGCGTTCGCAATCGGGCGGGTCGTCGGAGTACCGCTCCGTCATCCGGATTAGCGACCGGGAGGCTCAGTTCGTCGTCGGTCTGTTTGAAAACCACGCGCTGCCCATCCTGCTCCAGCAAGGGTGGCGCGTGCAGAGCAATCCATCGGGAGGAGAAGCGCGCTACGTCGCTCCAGGTGTCGGCGACGGGTTCTCTAGCTCGGGCGCGATATTTCGGTCGGCGCTGGACGTGGTCGAGTACATTGCGTCCGACAACGAGCTCTTGACGGCGTGTTTCCCGACGAATGTGCACTCTGCGATCCTGTCTCTGTTGCCTGATTCCAATCGCCGGCAGTCGGCGGAGAGCAGCCCCGCGCTGAGTAGCTCGGGCGTTCGGAAGCGAGACACCGCCGACGTGCCTGGCATCGATGCTTTTGCGAACAAGCGGCACCGTCAGCCCCGTGACGATATGTACGGCGGCAGCGGCGACGCACGCAGAATGGTGCCGACGGCAGCATCTCCGCGCGTCGAGACAGCGATGGGCGGGCACGCGTATCGGTCGGCGGAGCTCGAGTACCGCATGAGAGAAAGAGAAGCTACGATACGCCAAGGAATGCCAGCGGAGCGCTTCGCGAGCGCTGAGCCCGCTCCCACTCGCGCCGGCGCTCCGATCCCGAACACTCGCCAGTCATATTACAGCTCGGCGGAGTACAGAGGAGGGCACTCGCGGCACCCGTCGGACGGCTCGGCGTCTTCTTCGCGGTGGTCCGGCGAGCCGCCGGTCGCTCCGGTGTCGGACAAACCGATGTATCACCGCCGGTACGAGGAATCCCCGCGGTGGCGCGAGCGAGAAGCACCTGCGCGCGGCGGATACTACACTCTCGAGCCTTCGAACGCCGAAGCGATCCCTCGGAGCTATCCCCGAGCTGAGAGATACTATGGAGGTTATGGAGGTGAGCGAACGCTCACGCGACCTGGCTTTCGTGGGACAAGAGACGAAGTTCCTCCCGATTATCGGTATCAAGGGCAGGAGGAGGCGCCTCTGGGGGTACCCACCGACGCGTATCGCCATCGGTACGCAGACACGCCTCCGCATCGTGGAGGCTTTGCTGACGGCCGACAGATTGACGGCGCTCTGGACCTGAGTGTCGGCCGACTGCCGCGCGACGCGGCCATTCTCAGTGCCGCGGACAGCCGAATGCGGCGTGACAGCCCGGCGATCTCCATGATGGACGTCGACCGTCTCACAAGCTCGCGGGGCGTTGGACGTGGAGACCAGTCGGCCAGCCGCTCGCCGCGCGGTGGAGTCGACGCTAGCGCAGCGTACGCGACGTTCCGTGGCCAGTACGTAAGCCAGCGAGGCGGGGGCAGCCTCTACGCTGTCGAAACCAGCGGCTCGGCCGACATGGACGTGTCGAGCGATGCGCCCGTCCCACAAGACGAGGAACGAGCAGTGTAGGCGGGACGCGAACAGCGCGTGAGCGTTTGTATAACACGCAACGATTGTCTGCGTGGTGCTGAGCTGGTCATGCAACGGTGTATTCGTCGACAGCGATCTGCTCTTCCATTAGTTTATAGCTCCTTCCGCAAGCATCTCATCGGTGGATGTGGTAGAACTCGAGGTTCCTCCGCTTCTCCTCGTCCACGGCCACGCGCTTGGCTGCCTCTAGCGCTTCCGTCAGCTCTGCGATCCGCTGGAAATTCCAACTTGAGAGCTGATGCGTGAGCGACTGCAGGCGAAGCGTGAACGTGGTGGTGCCGAACTCGCCGACGTACTGGCGGTGAATGGCTGTGAGCTGGAACACCAGGCGAGCGTGGATCTCTGCGATGTGTGCGATCGAATCGTCCTCTAGGCACTGCTTGCCCCTCTTGAAGCCGGTCAGGAAGTGGATGGCTTTGTCAAAGTCGAGCAGCCAGCGAGGCCTGACGCGTTCCGTGTCGAGCGCTCTCATCTCCACGTGCTGAGCGCCGATCAAGCGGGCTCGGTAGTGCGCGATCCGCGCAAACTCCTCCAGCTCATGGACGTCAAGCTCGGCCAAGCCTGGCTTGCGGCCGGCCGCGAGCACGAACGCCTCGTCTGGGGACGGAACGCGAAGCGGGTACAGCTCTAGCAGCGACTCCGGTCGCGAAGCCGCCTCACGCGGCATGGTTTCGTCGCTGGCAACGGGTATGGGGCTTGTAGGACGCACATCATCGCTCAGACGATGCTTGTGCAGCCGCCTACTCGACGTGAAGTAGAGAGTGAGTCGTAATTCAACACGCACCAGCCGATAAGAGCCGAGCGCTTCACGTACCGGACGGCGCTGAACTTCCGCTTGGTCGGAGACGCTTCGTAGTAGTTCGGAGTCGGTTTGCTGGTACTAGACCGCGCGGCAGGTGGTCGTCGAGCTCGAGACACGCGGCCGCCCTCGTGACCAGATGAAGCGACAGTAGCACCGCTAGTATCGTTCGCCTCCATGTTGTTTGCAGACCTGGTAACGCGCTTGTCGTCTCTAGTATCGCGTCGGCTGGGCGAGGAGCGTTTTGACAGAGACCGTTGCAGCAAGCGAGCCCGTGATGGCATCTCCGTAGCAGAGGCAGCTGAAGGCGTCTCGGCTCCGCGCTGCCGCCTTCTCTTCGTCTTCTTTCGCACTTCGCCCTCTTTGCGAGGCGATGCTTGGTTCACGTCGCCTTGTTGCTGGATCGAGGTGTCACGGGCTGCATCTTCGTTGTCAAAAGCGTTCACACCAGCGTCTTCGGAGCTGGAGCAGTGTGCTTTCCACCACCGCGCGATTCGCTGGGCGAACACTTCGTCCCACTCGAAGACCACGCGGTAGATCGGCGGGAAGCAACGCGCGTACAGCTCGCGCAGCCTCCAGTAGTGCGCGTCGCCGTACAGCGACCGATCGCAGCGAAACCTCTGCGCGAGTCGCCACGCCGCCAACTGCCGCTGCTGCCGCTGAGTCGCATCGCACGGACCGGTGAACTGGGTCAGCGAGAACAGGTAGCGATAGGTCGTCTGCGCAGAGGCGACGCCCTCTCCATCTTCGCCCTCGCTCGCCAGCGACTGGGCGTAAAAGTCGGCCGCGAATACGAAATCCTGCTGCTCGAACGCCTGCTCGCCCAGCGCTCGCCACTGTCCACGCACCCCGTCCTTGTCGCGGCGAATCGGGCCGCCGAGCTTCTTCCGCCAGAACTGAGCGCAGTCCCATCGTTGCATCTCCTCGTAGAGCCGCGTCTGCAACAAAGAGGGCGCGTCGAATCGGTTAGCAATGGGGGCGAACGATACGCTCGACTGGTTTGGACTCACGATAATGAGAATGCCGGCAACGTGAGTGTACGGCGTCGGCATGTGCCGGTATATGGTCTGTAGGGACACACCAAGAGTAGGTGAGAAACGACAATGCGAGGTAGACGGACAGATCTAGGGCAACTAAGGCACCAACCTGCATGCAAGTGACGCTGGCCTCAAACTCTTGGGCCGCTTTCAGGACCTGCGCGGTCTGGAAGACGCCTTGTCTGTACGCGAGCGACGGCATCTCGGCGATCTCGACGGCGCTCTGGAGAGCGACCATCGCCCTGAAGAACGCGCCAGTCTGCAGGCACCGCCTGATCCAATGCGGCCAGCAAGCGTTAGCTTAGCCAAACGGATCGTGGACGTGTTTTAGCGAGCCAACCTGGCGTATTTCGTCACGCTCTGGGCAATGCGCGCCGTGTCGCTACCGTCTTCGGGCTGGAAACCGTCCGAATCGCTCCCGCTCGCTCCTCCGCGGCTCCGATTGTCGCCATTGTCGCTTTCATTGTCGCTAGCGCGCTCGCTCGACGTCTCCTCGTCTTCCTTGCGGTCCATTGCGTCTGCCATGTCGGCGTTTGCAGTCAAACAGGCTCACAAACTCTATCGAAACCGATAGTCTCGCCTAAATCGGTCGCCCCTCGCGAATCAACCGCTCCTCCAACCAAAACAATGCGGTGCCAGCGGCAATGACCACTTGTATTCCAACACAGACCACGTGTTTGCGCTTCTACTACGACGGTGGAGCCGCTCACGGCCGCCGTCCGTCACTACGTCCGCTCGATGAGGAGGCACCAGTTGGACCGGCTGTAGTCGGTCGAGACGACGCGCAGGCCGGGTGTGTGCGCCACGAGCGCCTCCAGCTCGCCGCCTCGGTACACGTGGCAGTAGCGCTCGTAGACGACCCACTTGTTGCCGTCGTCTCTCCGCGCGTGCGCCGTGCGCAGGTCGTCGCGCGCGTACTTTTGCTGCAGCTTCCACTCGACCATGACGTCTTGCTGCTCGAACCGCCGCTTGGAGCGCGCGTCCTGCTCGAACGCCCACACCACCACGTACAGCTGCCCGCCGGGCCGCACGACGCGCGCCAACTCGCTACGGAGACCGGGTCAGCCAGCGTCAGCGACCGAGTATTAGTACGAGATGATGGCGACGCTACTACTCCTGCCCCACCTTAGCAGCGCCAGACGCCGCTCGACTGTCGACAGGTGGTGCATGACCGCGATGCAGATTGCCGCGTCGAAGCTGTCCGAGCGGAGCGGCAGCTTCAGCGCGTCGCCGCCAAACACATTGACCGGCGTCCTGTAGCATCCGTTTCCGAGAGTATTAGTCTCCACAGCACAGGAAGGAGGCTCTCTACGACCACTGCGACGCGCTGTTGTTCTCTCACTTGCCGCTCGACGACGAGCAACCAGCGTGCAGCAGCGGCACGCTCCGGTCCGATCCGATCACGCACACGCCCGGGTTGACGCCCAGGTACTTGCCGTTGCCGCAGCCGACGTCGGCCACGAGCGCGCCGACGGGCAGCGCGGCCAGGAAATCCGTCACCAGCGGCCACGGGTGGTGCCGCGTGTGGCTGAAGTGCGGCGCGATGCTGTCGTAGACCTGGTGCACGTGCTCCGCCTCCACCGGCGGCGCCAGCAGGGCGTTCGCCGCGCGCGGAGCGGCCGCCGAGCTGTCCTTCATTCCCGACAATTGCGGTGGTTTGAGCAGTGCATTCGTGTATTATCTTGTATGATTCTAGTATTATAACATTGTGCTTAATACAGTAGTATTTGGCAGGTGAAATTGTTTGATACTCTTGTGCAAGTGAATACTGTCCGAGTCACTCATGCGAGTTCATACACTCCGTATTCATGATGATATAAATTCATATGCTGACGGTATTACTCGTCTGCGACGTGTGGCGTTGACGTTGGCGGCCGTGGCATGGACGCTCGCGGAGGCGGCGGCGGCGGCGACGGCGGCGGCGCGCCCGGCAGCTCGCGCAGCTCGCTCTTGGAGATGCGGACGACCTTGACGCCCTCCGAGGAGGACCCGCGGCTCTGGGACGAGCGCAAGTAGATCTGTCACACATGAGTAGTACCCGACAATCCGAGTGAGTACCAGTCCCAAGTGACAACTTCAATCGCTGCGACGGACGCACCTTTGCGGCCGCCAGGTCCTTGGTGAGCGCATCGTTAACGTCTTCCAGCTGCTGTACGCGTTGGCGCAGGTGGTTCAGCTCCGCGCTGCTGTTGCTACCGTCGTCATTGTCCTGGCTCTCGCGGTTCGAGTCACGGATGAGCTGCTGCAGCTGCGCCTGCATCTGCTTGGCCTTGGACTTGTAGAACACGAGGTGCTTCTCCAGGTCGCCAATGTACTCGTCCTTCTTGTGGCAACTGGCGACCAGTTTCTGCCACTCGGCGTCATCCACTCCCGCCTTCCCGGTGGAATGCGCTTGTTGCTGCTGCTGCTGTGCCAGCACCTCTGCGAGCTGCTGCTGCAACGACTCGATCGTCTATCCGCTCTCTTGGTGCTGGAGCTCCAGTCGTCGCTCAAACTCGTTCCTCGCGACCGACAGACCGCTTTCCAGCTGGCTCAGCGCCGCGTCGCGCTCGTCGACGACCGCAGAGAGCTCTTTCGCCTCGTGGTGCAGCGCCTTCTGGCGGATCCGCAGCCTCGCGACCTCTTCGAGACACTTGGTCACGACTTCACGCGCTGCCTGTTCATTGCTCGGCCGCAACTGCTGGATAATTGAGGTAGCGAGTGCGTCAAGCGGGGACTCGTCGTCCATCTGCGTGCGCTTCTTGATCGCGCCCAGCTCCTTCCGCGCCGCCGCGAGCTCCGCGTCCTGGAACGCGATGTGCGAGTCCAAGTCCACGATGAGCTCTTCCAAATCCGTCAGCTCCTGCTGCTTCTCGCCATCCAGGAACTCTTCGTGCTCTTCCTGATGATGTAGAGTCGCGAGCTTGCGCTCCGCGCGCTGCTTCAGCTTGGTCAGCCGCTCGATCTCGTCCAGCGTGCGGTTTTCCTTCTGCATCTTGTCGTCCAGTACGCGCAGCGACTTGGACAAATCCGAGATGCTCTCGCGCACCGACAGGCTCTGGCGCATCTTCTGCATCTCGAGCGTATTCACGCGATGCGCAGCCTCGCTCTTGTTGAGCTCGGCTTCTTTCTTCTCCTTGATGATGCTCAGCACTTGCCGCCGCGCCTCGTGGTACTGGAGGAGCTGCTCCACGCACTCCTCGAACAGCAATCCCACGTCTTGGTTCGGCGCGTCAGTCTTCATACTTGCATTCGTGGCAACGTTCGACGATGTTGTGGGGCGACTGGTCTTGCCGCTGCTGCTGTTCACTTGCGAGCGCTGAGAGACCGACGCATCCGCGGTCGGCTGCCGCTCCCCGATGATCGAGTCCTCCAGCGCCTGCTTGGACTTGCGCAGCGCCTCAATCGTGAGCTCCGCCTCGCCGATCTGCATCTCGTACTTCTGCCGGTCGACTTACCACCGACGCGTCGATTCTTCTCGCGCGTCCAATAACTCGCTCTGAAGAGATGCACAATGCACACAGATGCAAAGGTGCGGTTAGTTGGACGCACCACATGATCAGGACAGGGAGTCACTTACGTTTTGCTGCTGCAGCTCTTCCAACTTGGCTTGCAGCATCACGATGGTGCGTTCGAGCTTCGAGATCACCTCCTCCGAAGAGAGGGGCGCAATGGAACGACTCGTAGACCCGCGAGCGTCCCCGAGCGCAGTTGATCCGCGGAGTAAGCCGTTCCTTGACGACCCAGTTAGTCGTCGCGATGGCGCCAAGACTGTGGAAGTACCCGGCTTCGTGTCATCTTCAGCGCGACCGATGAGCACATTGTCGTCTTCGCTGTCGTAGGCTGCGGTCCCGGCTCGGCGAGTGAACAAACCACGAGACGAAGTCGCTTTAGCAGTAGTAGGCTGTGCAGATGCGGGTGGCAGTTCCCCAACTTGAGCAGACGACCTGCCTTCGTCTTCCTCTTCTTCATCGTCCTCCTCCGGCGGAGGCAGGAGCTTTCCGTCCGTGATTGACGCTCCGACCCCATCACCAGTGTCAACACCAGCGTTCGACCACAGCTGGCCTCCACGCTCAAGCTGCTGCACTCGCTTGAACAGCTTCTCGTTGCGCGCCTTGGCTTCCGCGAGCACCGCCTGGAGTCTCTGGATATCCGCATTCTTCATCTCAAAGATCTGGTCGTTGCGCGCAAGGTCATTCCGAGCGTCTTTGAGTTCCTTGTGAAGGCGATGCACTTCGTCGTCAAGTGCCGACCCAGCGTCTCCTCCTTCATCTTCGGGTCTTTCACTTGAAGCTTTCATTACCTTGGAGATGGCGTCGCTGCTGTTCGCGGTTTGAATCGTCGAGTTGAGCAGCTTGACGATCTCGTTGAGTCGCTGCTGTACCGGCCGGCCGAGCGCTTTGATGTCGCGCTCCATGGCAATCAGCGACGTGATCGCTTCTAATGAGTACGCTCTCATCGTCTCCACGGCGTCTCCATACTGTGAGACGCATCGTTTCGCAACCACGAGCTCCTCACTCGCGCGCTTCAACTCGTTCTGGGCTTCTGCGTTGATGGCGACGCTTCTCGCCACTACTTCCTTGGCCACACTCGACCGGGCCGACGACGGCGTGGTCGCTCGTGGTGGCTGGTCTCGCGTCTGCTGTAACTGGGTCTGCAAGTTGGCGATCTCGTCCTTCATGCGCTGGATCTCCTCGTCGTTCTTCTGCTTGGCCTCCAGCTGCTCCACCTCCTCCTGGTTCACAATCGGCGTGTTCTTGATGTTCTTGGCTCGGCTGGCGTACTTGAGCGTGTTCAGCGTCTCCTCGAAGTTGATGGTCGCGGGACTCACGCATGCGATCATGAGCGTCCTCGAGTTGCCGCCCAGGCTGTCTTGCAGCAGGCGCGTCAGCTTCGAGTCGCGGTATGGCACGTGGACGGCGCCGTTCGTTGCGCCGGCGCCGCGCTTCTTGTCGTCGCTGAGCGCGCTGATGACGTTCCCAAGCGCCAGCAGACCCTGGTTAATGCTGATCGACTCCTTGAACCGGCCCGCCACTGCTCCTGTTCGCTTCGCGCGCTCCGAGCCCGCCAGGTCCACCAAGTGGAACTTGGACTTCCGGCACGCACCGGACACGCGGTCTCGCTGCTGCAGGATGAGCGTGAAGATGGCGTGCGACCGACTCGACTGCTCGTTCATGAGCGTGCTCGCCGTGGCTCGAGAGGCGCCGCCGACCACGAGGTAGCGGAAAACGGTTTCTTTGGACTGGGCCACCTCGGCTTTCGCTCCGGCAATGATGATCGTGCCGTCATAGCTCTCGCGGATTGTCAGTTGCTGGGTAGCGAACGACGTACGGACAAGCATGCACATACGCAGTTAGCACGGGATCAGGTGCGGGTTGGTAGTGCCTGGTGCGCATTGACAGACAGACCTTGGAGGTCGTTTCCGGGTGGAGCAGGTCGCGCAGCTCTTCGTTGTAGATCTCAATGTACTCGACCCGGAGCGTGAACTCGCTGCCGGCGCCGCTCTTCTCGATTTGCGCGAAGATGGCGTTAATGACCTAGTCGCACCCAGGAGTACAATACGTTGTCAGGCCATTACAGTTGATGGTGGGGACGGCTCCATGCGAGCCCGCTTACCCGCGGGATGATGCCCTGGAAGTCTGGGTTCTTTTCGTTCCCCTTGGCGTCGAAGCCGGCGCCCGACATGGTGTGCGTCTTGCCAGTCCCCGTCTGTCCGTAGGCCAGGATGGTCGCGTTGTAGCCTTCGAAGAAGCTCTCGACCAGCGGGGCGACGCACTGCCGATACGCCTCCTGCACTCACGCGGGAAGGATGACGATGAGGTGAGGCACTGTAACATACACTGTGGAGTATACACGCGTCGCTTCCACGCACCTCCTGGCTGCTCGTGACGCCCAGGATCGTGTCGAACGCGAACGACCGGTCCTTGCCCACGACCAGCTGCTGCGGCGCCCGTTGATCGGCCGCGTCGCCATGGTTGTTGCTGCTGCTGCTACTGGCGACCGCGGAGGTCAGCACGTCGACGGAGGACACGATGCGGATGCAGCTCTTGGTCTGCCCGCCCTGCTCCTTGGCGTTTAGCGGGCGGATGCGCACGCACACCTTGACGCTGTCGCCGTCCGCCGCGCCGCCGCCTCGCTCGCGCCGGCCCCCGTTCGTGCTGCCGCGGCTCGCGGCCAGGTTGTCGACGACCATCGCTGCGGTTTCCAGGCGCTGCGGCGCGCTCCGCTGCTGCTCTGCCGGCGGCCCAAGCGCCGCGTCGGTTCATTGGTGGCTGTTTCTGTGGATTTTCGTCCAGAGCAGTTGCAACGCGTACCAAAAATAGAGAGACGACGCGCTCCCATTTTGCTCGCGGATTCCTAGCGTGTTGACACTGCCAAGGCGCCCGATACCAGCGCACTCATCAGAAGCGTCAGCCGGCGGAGTCTCCGCTTGGATCGCACGGTGCGATTCGCATCGCGCCATGCAAGTTTATCTTCTGGAAAATGAGCATTGGGCAGGTGATATGAACAGGAAGAGCCGGTTGAACGGAAATGGGTACAACCGCGGCAACCTTTGCTCTTGCACCTCCATTGAACTGTATTTTCTCTGTACGACTCCAACTCTCGCGGCTTACTCCGACCGACGGATAGCGCAATCAGGTTACAGCTGTGCTCTCCAACCGCATTCTCACGGTAAATTCTCCGTCTCCCGTCCCTCTCGCTCTCTTTTCTTTCCGTTTTCGACGTGGTGGGCGCGTAACGTGAACCTGCTTAACGGCGCCAAGTCTTCTGCCGACGGCGACGCTAGCAGGAGCCGCTCCCCATTCCGCCGCCTTCCCCCGCCTACTCGCGACGACAGGCGGCCTCGACACGTCTGACGCCCGTCTCTGCTTCTCGGCGTCCCCTCCCGTGCTCCGCGGTTGTTCGTGTGCGCGCGTCAGTCGCGCAAAGTCTCTGCTCGTCGGCCGTGTAACCCAGGGTTACACTCGTGTTTCCAATACAAAACCGAAGTCAGAGACAGGCGGACACCACCTACCGAAACATGGCGACGAACGATGCTGCTGCTGCTGCTGCGGCGGCGGCGCCTCCCTCCGCGCCAAGCGAAGGAGACAGCGGCGCGCTCATCTCACTGAACGTGCGCACGATCGATCAGCGGACGTTCCCAATCAGCGTCCGCAGCGGCGCGTCGGTGCCGCAGCTGAAGGAAGTGGTGGAGGTCGAGACGGGCGTGACGCTCGCGCGGCAGCGGCTCATCTTTCGCGGGCGCGTGCTCAAGAACGACCAGAAGATCTCGGCGTACTCGCTCGAGGACGGGCACACGCTGCACCTGGTGGTGCGCGCGGACCCGCCGGCTGCGGCGCCTCCTCCGGCGGCTTCGACGGCCTCGACGCGGCCAAATGACGCGGCTAACGCGAGACCAGGCAGCGGTGCAAACACGCGCGCCGGCATGCGCACGCGCAGCTCGGCCGCTTCTAGAACTGCTCGGTTCATGCGCGCCATCTCGCGCGGCCAGAGAGACAACGACGAGCCCGACCCGATGCTCAACGGCCCGCCGGGCAACCGCGTGCTCATGGGCGCCACGATCACCGTTCCAGAAGGCGCCGACGTGAGTATGCCGTTCCTGAGCTCCATGATTGCCAACATTATGACGTCTGTGCAGGACAGCGTGGCGGCTGGCGGCGGCGGTGGCGGTGGCGCGGGCGAACCTGCCGAGCCTGGACGCGGTGTGCGTCGGGTTACTTGGTCGGAAGAGCCGCGTCCCGGCAGTCGACACCGCAGCCGCTCCGCTGGTCGTAGTCGCCGAGACCGAGGCGACGCTGCCCAAAACCCTCCGACTACTGCAGCGGCGACGGCGGTTGCAGCTGCAGCAGCGGCTCAGCCCCCTGAAGATCGCGCGCGACCGCCAACTCACGTCGATAGACAAGCGAGTCTTCGCTCTCGAACGGCGCTTCGTCTGGACAACATCCAGGAGACGCTGGCCAATCCAGGTATGTGTCAAGATGCACGAAAAACGGCCAACACGCTTGGCATGCTGACGTGGTTGAGTGTTGCTATGGCGGTGTGAACAGAGTTCGACTTTCGGGGGATTGAGCATGCTCAAGTGGACTCGGCGGTCAACAGCGACGCGGCCGCGTTTCAAGCGCAGCTGGACCAGTTCGCGACTCTCATGAACCAGTTCGGCTCGCGGATGCAACTGCTGCCAGTGGCACTGAGCGACCGCGACCGACTTCAAGATCAAACGCTGGAAACCCAGTTCCCGTTGACGCGGCCGATTGTGCGCGCGATTGAGACGCTGCAGACAATCGGCGAGTCGGCAGATTTGTTGTCGCGAACGGCTCGCCATTTGTTCCTACGGCAGTCGTCGCGCACGATCGGCGAGTTCAATCGGTTTGATGAAATCCGTCGCAATCGAGCAGCTCTCTCCGCCGCGCGGTCCTCGAACGCGCCAGTCGACGGTGGCGCAGGTGCGGTAGCGTCTGCTGCTCCTGGGCAAGATGCCGCCGCGAGTGCCACGGAACCGAACACAACTGACACGGCTGCAGTGCGAGACGAGGGCCCACAGCAACCTGCACACGGTATGTTCCCGCCGTTCCTGGAGCGCCTCCTCGCTGGATCGCGCAGTTTCCCGGTGGACTTGACGGGAGGTTCTATTTCGGCGCCGGGTGCGTCATCGACGGCAAGTGGCGCGGTCCCAGGTCCGGCTCGAGCGCACGGCACTAGCCATGTCTCGTTTGGTGGAATGGGTTTACCTCTAGCATCGGTCGTGTTCCCTATCTCCTTGTCCGGCGTGAACAACGGCGCGACGACGTGGAACTTTGCTGAATTCCTGAGCCGTCTGGTTGGTGAGATCCCGTCGTCGACGCTCTACGGCCTGCTCACGGGCGACCCTATCAGCGTGCACCAGATCATGGCGCACGTGGGTTTCGCGCTGGTAAGTGGCGTGGACGTCCCTCAAGTGACTCGCGCGGGGATTCGGACGTGGTCGAGCAACTTTGTCAATGAGCTGCGCCACCAGTTGGAGGCGCACGGTATCCCGTCAACGGTTCTCTCAGAGGTTGAAAGCAGCCGCCGGTCATCGTTCGTGGATGACCTCGTCCGTCCGATCGAGCCGTTCGTCCCCGAGCTGGTAGATTACTTCTTCCGCGCGACGTCTGCGAGCCGGGCTGCCGCGTTTGGCACCCGAAGCGCCGAGTTCCTGGGCACCATGTCTCGCCAGTTCGTGACCAGCCTCAGCGTTTCCTTGGGCAACGATCTGGATCGGCTTGGACGCGTTCTCCGGCAACTGCTCGTATACCTCGGCATGCAGGAGAACCTCGCGGGGTTCGCGGTCGACAGTTTTATCCAGTGGACGGAGCATCGTGACGCAGCGACCTCAACCGAGGCGGCATCTAGTTCCGCGTCGCGTCGCCGCCAACGTTCGACGTCAACGGAGCCCTCCGCTTCGGAACCAGCCGTCAAGCGCCAGCGTCGGCCGTGATCCATTGGAAAGCCTCCTGTCTATTCCTTGCGGTTTTGGATTCGTTTAGGTGAAGAAAGAGAGCAGAGATGCAGCGAGCGCGGCAGCTTCTGTCCGCGCGTGAGAGACGAAGAAACACGAGCGAAGCACTTTGTGGTGTCGAGCGCCGGTCCCCGGCTCCTTCCATCCGCGCGATGACGATCGACTAACACTTCCGACCCGACAAATTGTGATGCAATGGAACAGAGCGCGGCTTGAGCAGGGGGATCGACTGCCACGACACAAGAGGACGAGCGACGTCATTGGCTGAAAGAGCGGCGCGTCGCCATTTCCATTGACTTCCCAACGTTCACAGACAACCCGCGAGCAGCAAGGTGCTTCCGCGACCCACGGCTTCTAACGTCACGGGCTCCGACATCAACAAAAGTGAACCGTCGGTCGTAGATGTGGTCTACCTACCACCCCCACCACGGGTTGCGCCAGCCGAGGCCCCAAGGGTAGCCGCCCCACCCGGACGTCCAGGGGAAGAACTCCTTGCCTTCGCCTTTGCCGCCGCTCAGTTGCGTCTTGGCGTTGGGCTTGACTTGAGCGGCGGCTTCGTTGGGCTTGCCCGCCACGACGGGGTCGACGGCTGCGACGGCGGCAAGGCCAACCAGCGCGGCAACAGCAAACGCACCAGTCTTCATGATAGATTGGGTAGTTCTTGGCTTGGGAACTGGCATTGGTGGTTGCTTGCGTGGTGACTTGGAAGCGCGTTTGTGAGGAGGCTCCAGTAAGGAGACTCGTCGGGTGGCATGTTCGACTTTCGTCACGTTTCCTTCAGCGCGAGTCGCGGAAATGGACGCGCGCCATTCTCGGGAAGATGGTTCGAACAAGTAAAATAAGCAAGACCTTTATAAACAACATGTCGGGCGTCACCCTTACAGCCTCGTCGCTGGGTCCTGTGTCGGTCGCTCGCGCCTCCACACGTATCCGCAGCGCGCCACGTGCATCTAGTCGGCGAACTTGGGGTACACGCGCTTGTACAGGTGTAAGCAGACCGTGTCGTGCTGCTTGATGGGCTTGTTGAAGACGGCCTTGAAGTCGCCGTGCGTACCGAGCGACTCCTTGATGTGGCCCGTCAGCCCGTGCTTGGACACGAGCTCCACGGGCTTGAACCACCGCACGTCCTCGGGCGAGTGGAACATGTAGCGCACGACGGCCTTGCGCTTCTTGACCTTCACGGGCGTGCCCGTCAGGATGATACGCTTGAGCACGACGCGGTCCGGGTTGACGTTCATGAGCGTGCCCGAGGCCACGAGCTCGTCCGACTGGAGGTTGCCGTGCCCGTGACCGCGGAACATCAGCACGGACGTCGGCTGGAACGTCACGGGCGCGTACACGGTCGCGACGGCCCATCCGCTCTGCGGCAGGAACCGCTGGAACAAGTGCTGGTCGCTCTTGAGGCTCTGGTCCGAGTATACAGGCTTGCCAGCGTAGCGACGGAAGCCGCAGTGGAAGACGACCTCGTCCTTGGACTTGAGCGGGTCCTCGAACATGGACGAGCGCTGGATGGAGAAGTTGAGCACCGTCAAGCGGTTCTCGTGCTTCAGCAGCGCACCCATGATGAGCGGACCGGCCTCCAGACGCTGCTGGAATGCCTGCAGCGGGACGTCCTTGATGTGGAGCGTCACATACACACCAGAGGGAACGTAGCCGACACTGCCGAACTCCTCCGGGAGCGAAACGCCACCCACCGACGACTGGTCACCTTCAACTTCCATGGCGCTCGCCATCGACGACGCACGCGAACGAGACGCTTGGTTCTTGCGGCGCAGCTCGGCCTTCATAGCACGCTCGGCTTGCTTGCCACGCTCAAGAGCCAGCCGCTGCACCATCGCAAAGTCTTCGAACTGGAAGAGACGCGCGTAGTCCTGTGGAAGCGACTCCTTCGGGTCCCACGTGCTCGTACGGAGCGACTTCAGGCCACGGTAGCGAGCGAAACGCACCCGAGCCGAGGAGTCAGTCGGGACGTCGACTTCGTCGGGGAACGTCATGTTTTCGGCCTCCTGCTTGCGCTTGGCTTGCATCTCCTCGTAGCGCTGCGCGCGAAGAGCGTCATTGTCCTCATCGTCCATGGACATGTCGTCGTCATCGTCGTCGTCGTCGCCGTTCGTCGAATCAGCCGACTTGGCGGTCTGGCAGAACGCCTGGTCCACTTCACTATCGCCTTCCACCTCTGCGTCATCACCATCCTGCATGGCGTCGTCGTCGATGTCATTGTGTTCATCGTCATCGCCACCACCAATCCAAGCAGCCTGGTAGCTCGACATGCCCTTGCTGTCCGTCGTCTGGTTGTCCGTCTTCGCAGTTTGCTCCGCCTCAGCGAGTTCCTCGGCTGTCGGCCACGTCTGTTCAGCCGCAAACGGGTCGTACTCGGCCTCAAAGCGCAGGTCTTCCTGCAGCTCCGGATCAGCCGTCGCAAGCACCGCCTCATCGTCCTGTGCCATGCCAAAGGCCGCCGCGCTCTTCTCGGCCTCCTCAGCCTGCGCAGCGGGGACCTGCTGCACGTCACCGCGCGTGATGTGGCTCATCTGGAACGTGCCAACGTCTGTGATATGGATGAGCTGGTTCACCGACAGCGGCTTGCCGCGAATGTACCCGCTGACGCGGAGCTCGCCCTTGCCGTCATTGTTGGCGTGCGGAGTGATGGCCGCCGCGTTCGCGTGGATGTACGAACGGGCGTCGCGCCAGTGGATAGTCTTAGGCGTGACCGACAGCACAGCACGCGACAGCTGCGAGTTGACATTAGCCTGCGTGATCTTGACGCTCTCGCCAAACTCAGCCTGGAAGAAGCTCGTGCCGAACTTCTTCAGGTCGTTCTGGAGCTTGGGCGGGTGGCGATCGAGGCCCTGAATTACACCAACCGTGGTCGGCACGCCTTGCGCGCGAATGGCCGAGATGATCTTGGCACCAGCCACATTGACGCTCGACTCGGAACCCTCGTGCACAGCGAGCACGAACACGAGCACGTCGGCGACCTTGGCGGCGTCCATGGCGACCAGCAGGTCGTTGCCGCAGTCGATGACGCTGATCTTCTGCTTGTGCTGCGTAAACACGCCGACCGTGCAGTTGCGCAGTCCGTTCTGGTGTCACACAGGGCGTTGGTTAGTCCACTTTCAGACTAGACTAAGCTACACAACACTGCATGAGACCCACCTGCTTGGGCAGCTCGACCGTGTTGGCGCCCTCGAGCAGGTAGCGCTTCGTCTCAGCCAGGTCCGCGAGCCCGCCGAGCGCCACGAGCGCGACTACCTTGGGCGGGCCCAGCGCGCTGCCGAGTCCGAAGCGGCGCTGCAGCATGAGCTCGTCACGCTTATGCTCGCGCATCTGCTTCTGGCGCAGCAGGCGCGCCTGCTTCTGGTTGGCCAGCGCCGCGTTCGCCGAGCTGAGGGAGCGCGTGCTCGCGCGGCGCTCGACCTTGCCGCCCGTCGCCTTGGCCAGCTGCGTCTTGGACGCGTGCCGGCCCGTCTTGTGCTTCTTGTTGCTCTGCTTGAGCGCGCCCGACCGGTGGTGGTGCGGCGCCATGATCGACTGCTTCCTGGCTGCTGCTTTACTCCCAAAGTGTCGATGCCGCCGCCTGTCCTGCTCTTGCGTTTACTATCGCGTTCTTAGTTGCCGCGGGTTTCCCTTTTGTGGCCATACAAAGCGCAAGAGGAAACGAGAAAGGCTCGCACCTTCTCGGTTGACGTGCTTGAGGAAATGGATGGACGCATGGCTCGGTAACCACTGGCGACCCGACCGCCGTCCTTGCGTCGATTTCATTGGTCATTAATTACGAGTGTGCATGTTATTATCCAATAGAAATGGTTTCCTTACCAAGAATGGCCGGAAAAGGGCAACTTGGCTTGACGTTCGCCTTCAGTATCGACAACGCCCGTTGAAAATGACAGCGGAGGCGGCGGACGAGACGGCGACGGCGCGGTTCGTGGGCAAGTACGGGCTGGAGAAGTTGGCCGACCGCTGGGCGCTGGGCGAGGAGGTGCGCGCGGCGCTCCGGCGCATGCAGGTGCGCTCGTTCTTTCCGGTGCAGGCGGTGGCGATCCCCAAGATCCTGGACGCGTCCAGCGACCGCGTGACGGACATTTGCATCTCGGCGCCCACGGGCAGCGGCAAGACGCTCGTGTACGTCGTGCCCATCGTGCAGCGCCTGCTGCCGCGCGTCGTGTGCCGCGTGCGCGCGCTCATCGTGCTGCCGAGTCGCGACCTGGCGATCCAGGTGCATGACATCTTGAGTCGCTTCTGCGCGGACACGCCGCTCAAGGTCGGCCTGGCCATCGGCCAGTCCAACTTTGCTGCAGAACAGGCGGCGCTTGTGGGTCCGTTGCCCTCATCATCGAAAATGGGCAGCAAGTCGCCACTGGACGGTGGACGCAGCCTTGTAGACATCCTGGTCGCGACGCCCGGTCGATTGGTCGACCACTTGGAGCAAACGCCGGGCTTTACGCTTCAGCACGTGCAGATCCTGGTGGTTGATGAAGCCGACCGTCTGCTCAACCAGTCGTACCAGGACTGGATCCCGAAGGTCTACGCCAGCATCTTCAACGGCCATGATGTTGACGAGCGCTTGGAGCACCTACAGCACGACGGTTCCGCCGCTTCGGCTGCGATTGCCGCGGCCATGACGTGCAGGAAGCAGGACTCGATCAACCGGCGGCGCATCCGAACGCCACTGACGCGCATCCTGCTGTCCGCAACGTTGACGCGGAACCCGCGCAAGCTGGCAGCGATTGGCATGAGCAACGCCGAGTTGACCAAGATTGGTCGAATCGATGACCCGCTAGCCGACAACGCAAGGGAGGTGGAAGACAGCGACGACGAGGCACAGGACGAGGGAAATGCCGATGGTGGAGAAGCGACGGCAGCCAACGCTGAAAAGAAGATGTACTCGACGCCCAGCAACCTGGACGAGCTCGTGATTGAGTGTGACACGGGTTCCAAGCCGCTCGTGCTGCTGGAGATCCTGAACGACTTCAAAGACACGCTCACGATCGTCTTCACGGCGTCGGTCAACTCGACGCATCGTCTCGCACGTCTGCTGCAACTGCACTCGGAGCACCCTGAGCGGATTCGCGAGTACTCCAGTAGTCTGACGCAGAAGCTGCGGTCGGCGCTCGTGGCCGAGTGCAAGCTGCGTAAGATCGAGACGGTCGTGTGTTCCGATGCCATGGCGCGCGGTATGGACATTGACAACGTCGCGAACGTCATTAACTACGACGTGCCCTCGTTCATCAAGACTTACATCCACCGAGTCGGGCGAACGGCGCGTGCTGGTCGCCACGGTCGCGCTGTGACGCTGGTCAAGATGGGACAGATGAAGGGCATGCTGCGCATGCTCAAGAAGGCTGAAAACAACAAGCTCACGCCGTACCCGCTCAAGAAGGACCACATGAAGACCATGATCCCACGATACACGCAGGCCTTGCAGCAGCTGAAGGAGACGCTCGACGCCGAGAAGGCGGGCAAGCTCGGCGCCACAGCGACGCTCCGCTCGCGCGAAAGCTCCGGCAAGGGTAAGAAGGCCCCGACTCGTGGCGGCCAAGATGATGATGTGGACCAAGAGATCGCTAGTGCTGACAAGAAGCGCTCGTTTGCAGTGCTGCTGGGCCAGCTCGAGCAGAACCTCGCGCACAAGCAAGTCAAGACGCAGTAGAAGAATGCATATACGCCTACAATTCTCTGGACGCGGTGCGAGGTGTTCACTTCATGTGTTTGCGGCAGGATTCCTGTCAGTCCGACGCCGGTTTATGCCGCTTGGGCGAATTCTCTGCGGCGTCTACGCCGTTCCCATCGCCACTACTGTCGCTGTTGCTAGCGCTACCCAGCTCATCGCTTGTGGTGTTCGCCGTTTGCTCGATCGGCCGGCGGTCCTTGTGGCCGCGCGTCAGTCCTGCCTTCTCTAACTCCACGCGCTTCACGTGGTACTTATGCCCCTTCGACGCCAGGTGCTCGCGCCACTGCGTCTCGCCCAGGAACTTGCGCCCGCCGCAGATCTCGCACTCGTTCTCCGCAAACTTGGCCGCCAACGAGCGGCCGCGCGCGGCATCCGGGCGCTGCTCCTGCACGGACTTGTACGCCGGCGCGAGGGGCTCGCCAGCCAGGAACCGCTTGGCGATCTCAATCGCCGGGCGAGCCACACGCTCGTCCCAGAGCTCCACGTCGCTGCTGTCGACCTCGTACACGGGGATGTTCTTGGTGACGAACTTGTTGCGGATCCACGAGAGCTGGCGGCGCGCGTACTGGCGCGTCGCGATGTTCAGCTGCTCAACGCATTCGCGCAGCACCGCGTCTACATCCGGTCGTGGCACGCCGTCGTGGTCACTGAGGCTCTCAGCCGCCTCCAGCGCGTCAAAGTACGGCTGGAACTCCTTGTAGCCGATGGCCTGGAGGATGCCGACGGACGCGTCCGCCTCCTCGTCGCTGTCGCTCGTTCCCACTCGTGGCGGAGGGTGCGCTTTGACGTGGGTGCGCAGCGTCTTGATCTCCTCGACGAGGCCCGTCGCGAGCATCTTGTCGACGCGCTTCTCGAGCCGCTCAGCGAGCACGGGTTTACTCGCGTTCACCCAGAAGGCGCACGCGTCGAAGAACCGCTCGCTGTTGCGCTGCTCGCGCTCCTGCCGCTCTAGCAGCTCGCTGTGCGGCACGCCCGTCTGGTAGAACACCTGCAGGCTGCGCTGCACCTTGCGCACGTTGTTGACGTGCAGCCGGCGCGCCATCTTGGGGTCCACCTCCTCCAGCCGCGCGAACATTTCCGCCGGCGTCAGGTTGCCCTGTATCGAGAAGTCGCCCGGTTAGTGACGGACGCCTTGTCATTGCGGAGAAGACCTACGATATGAGACGCGCCTCGAGCTGTGGCTGGTCCTCGGGCGCGCGCGTCGGCACGTCGTCCAGCAGCTGCGACTTCCACAAGATCGACTGCGTGTAGTACATGGTGCCGCCGACGATGATGGGCACCTTGCCGCGCGCCAGAATGTCGTCGACGGCCGACAGCGCGCGGCGCTTGAACTCGAGCACGTCGCAGCGCGCGGATGGGTCCACGACGTCGAACAGGTGGTGCGGCACGCCCTCCTTCTCGCTCTCGGTGATCTTGGCCGTCGCGATGTCCAGCCCACGGTACATCTAACGCAAGGGAGCGAGTGTGCCCCATGCTCAGTCGAGTTGATTTGGTTGGCGCGCAAGGGGGATTCCCACCGGAATACGCACCTGCATGGCGTCCGAGTTGACGATCTCGCCGCCCACGGCCTTGGCCAGGTCCACGGACAGCTTGGTCTTGCCCGCGCCCGTCGTGCCGACCACCACGAGCACCTTGCGCAGCGTGTTCGCCGTCGTCATCGCTATGATGTTTCTGGTCCTTGCGCTCTTTGAGTGGCGGCTTATATAATGGCAGGCGTTGTCCAGGTGAGATTATCGCATTTTGGTAAAACGGCAGCTAAACTGGTACAAAAACGTTGGTAATACTGTATATTGGACACTTTCTAACGGACGCACGATTAGAAATTGGCAAGCATGGATGGCGCGGAGCCTATTGCGCCTTCTTGCTGGCTTTGGACTGCAGGAACTCGATGATGCTCAGCAGTTTGGCGCGGTCGGCAGGCGACAGCTCGCTCGACACCTCGCCGTCCTTCTTGCCTCCAGAACCCGTAGTGTGAGTATCATCTGATGTCGACTCACCAGCTCGTTGGCTGGTAGTCGGTGCGTCACTCTCCGAAAGCGGCAGCGGCTTGCGGATGCCGAACACGGCCAGGCTCTTGAGATCGAACAGCTTGCCGAGCGTCTTGGACGACAGGTGCAGCACGCAGATCGGGACGCCGCGGAGGCGGCAGGCCAGCGGGATGTGGCCGAACAGCAGCGACTCGGGGTTGTTGGCGAGCACGACGACGCCCAGCTCGCCGCGCTCAAGCGCGCGCGCCACGCTGTTGACCCCTCGCACGACATGCGCCTTGACCGCCGGCAGCGCGCGCATAGGCGCCACGACCTCCTTCTGTACGCGGTCGAGCACGATCTCGCGCTCCTCCTTGGGCAGCTCCTCGAACTGCGGCGTCGCCCATGGCCGCCGCACGACCGGCTTCTTCCTGCTCTTGGCCGACCCCGCCTTCTTGTCCTGTCCCGCCAGGCTCGGCTTGTTGAACTGCAGCGCCGCGCGGCCCTTGCGCTTCATGGCGGCGGCGATCGATCCGCAACCGGCGCGGTTGGCTTTTGGCCGCCTGTTGAACGGGTCGTTGGTCCAGCCAATGCAAAATATCGGTAGTTGATTGAATGAAATGATGATTTCTGGTGGAGTATTTGACCAATCATGCGCATTAATCAATCCGGACTGGATTGGGTTTTGTGAGGTACTGTACTGTAAGGAAGGGTGTACAAAAATCCAGGTCATAGTGGCATGAAGTGGTCAGCCGTGAGCGTAAACTTCTGCGACCGTGGGCGGACCCTTCCATCCTTCCACTCTTTGGTTTTTACAGGTTTATCTCTTCTTCTCAAAAGGTTTTAACCTGCTATATCTCTTGGTTTATAGGTTTTACTCCTCTCTCTCTCACGCTCACAACTGTCTATTGCGCCTCACTTACGTAAGTTACGCGCTCGCTCCTTTTCGACGAGGAGGAAGCGAGGAAGCGATCGATCGGCAGCCTCGCGGCGCTACACAGGACACGATGGGGCGGTTCCTGGGCGGGTCTCCCCCCTCGGCGGGCGATGGAGCGCGGCGCGGACGCCGGTACGAGGCGCTCCCCGCGGCGACGGAGGAGGAGGACGCCGTTTCTTCTTCTTCTCTGGTCGGCGGAGGACACCACGACGCGGGCGCCGGTGAGGACTCGGCGCGCCACAACAGCCGGTCGGCGCTGATGGAGAGCGACAGCGAGCTGGAGGACGACGAGCGCGAGCAGGAGGCTCAGGAGGAGAGGCGGCGGACAGCGCGAGACGCCGAGCAGGAGGAGAAAGACGACCGCCAGCACGACGCCAACAACGCTACTAGCGCGGCTAATACCGGTAGCACGGCCGTATCACAGGAGAAGGCGGCGAACGAGACGAAGAAGGAGTCGCCGGAGCAGTTGAGCGAGTCAGACGGCGAGAAGACGACGACCGAGGAGGAGGAGGAGCTGGCGGACGGCGCCATCCACGTGCGCATCCTGGACCTGAACGGCAAGTTCTTCAACATCACGTGCCGCCTGGACGCGACCGTCGCGGCCGTTAAGACCAAGGTGCTCGAGTGCACCGAGGTGCCCGTGGCGCAGCAGCGGCTCATCTACCGCGGTCGCGTGCTTGAGGACGATTCGTGTCTGGTGGAGTACAAGGTCGAGGACGGACACACGGTGCACTTGTTTGTGCGCGCGGCGCCGACGCCCGACCCGGAGATTCTGAGCGCAGAGCTGAACACCAACGGGAGCACAGCGAGCGGCGTGCGCGGCGAGGACGGCTCGGGCTTGACGATCGTCCAGATGAACGGGGAGACGGTCTCGTCGGCGGTGTTCCCGTCCGACTCGGCGAGACGCGTCGACCCACTCATGCTCGACTCGCCGCTCGGCAACTGTGCGCGCCGCGTCAAGCTCTGGAGCTCGTTCCTGCTGATCATCTACACCATGAAGGTGATGGGTCAGTTTGCGCTGCTGGCGAACGACCAGCAGATGCGCAGCCAGCAGAACGCCGACGGCAACGAGAGCAACGGGAACCAGCCCGACCGGTACGACGAGTACCCGCAGTACTACAACCCGGACCCGCTCGTGGGCGGCATCGAGATGCTGATCCACGGCTTTGGCGTGTACGTCGGCTGCGTGGGCTTCAAGGCGGCCCACGACACGGACATCCGGCCCATCCGGTTCTACTTCCGCGGCCTCATTTGGCTCGCGATCCTGACGCTCGCCGAGCAGGTCTACATCACGGTGCAGATCTCCAACTCGGACTTCCCCACAGAGCGGGTGCAGTACCCGTACGGCGGGCAGGGCCCCACGAAGGACGACATTGTGTCGGCCAACGTGTTCCAGATCATCATGCTCGTCATCATGTGGCTCGTGGCCATCCGGCACTCGTACCTGCACGTGCGGGAGGTCGCCATCTACAACCAGTCGTTCGCGGCCGCCGCCATGAACGCCATGCCGCCCGTGCACCTGCCCGAGGTCGTGTGATGCGGTCACCGTCATGGGGGCACAGGACGGCGTGAGTCGATCTCTAGTGATCGGCGGTCGGTGGTCCACTAGGACAGCACACCGAAGCACCGATGGGAAGGCGTCGTCGCGAGCGCTAGATCTGGACACGGAGCGCATGATCGACCGCGCGAACCGCTCCCCAGAGTGTAGATACGCTCTTTATTCTCCTTTTATTTGTCGAGATCCTTGGTGTCTGTGCGCGCCACACACTCCCGTTGGTAAAATTAAACTATTGCTTGTCCGTCGCATCATAACGATCGCTGGCTGCCCCAATACATCAAAACGCCGACGACACCAAGCCTCCCTCTCAGGTCGTTTCTCGCGCATCGACTTCATGTTCTTCCTCCTGCGCGCGACGCCTTCCGTCCTTGCGCTTGCGCTGGAGAAAACGGACGCCACTGCGTATAAATAGCGGCCCAACGCAACCGCTTCGCTTGTTCGCGCGGTCGCTCCGGTCATTCGAGCAGTAGCGAGAGGCGCGGCGACCTTCCGAGCACGCGGGCAGGTCCGAGGCATCGATCTCTCTCCACCGTTGCCCATCAAGCATCTAACAGCTCGTCCCAAGCGAGCCATGTCGTCCGACTTTGATGAGATCTTCGGCGACCTCAAGGAGGACCAGCACGTCGCGCCGTCGCTCACGTCCGACTTTGACGCCGACAGCATCTTCGGCGACGTTCCTCTGGGCGACCCGATCAAGCCGAGCGACTTGTCGGTCCCGGAGAAGCCCAGAGACGCCTCCACGTCGTCGTTTACGGCGTCTTCGCCACCTCCGGCGCCGGTTTCCAGTGCTGCAGAGCAGCATACATCCTTCTCGATCGATGAACAGCCAGCAGCCAGCGCTGCGGGCGCTACTGCTGGCTCAGGAGAGCAGGACGACTTCTTGTCGTGGCTCGACGACGCGCCCAAGCCGGGGACAGCTAGTGAGAGCGTCGGCGTTGAGGAGAAGGAGCCTGCGCCGGTCGTGACGGAGGAATTACCGCCTGAACCATCGTCATCCACCGCTGAGCCTTCGCTGTCGATGGACACCGTGCCGCTCGACGAGATGCAGAGTGTCCCACCCGTCGTTGACGAGTCTATTGAGCCCGTGCTGGACGTGGTGACGCCCACCGTCGATGTAGTACCTGTTGTAGAGACGGCTGCGCCGGCCTGCGACGAGATCTCGCTCGATGACGACGACGACGACGATTACCTGGAGAAGATCGTGCAGAACGCCAACAGGAAGCAGCAGGCCGGCTCGCGCGAGGCCAGCAGCTCGTCGTTGGCCATCAAGAGCCACAGCCAGGCGCAGCAGCAGCCGCAGATCGGTGCGTACACTCTCGACCTCGCTTACTGTGAAAGTTGAACGCGGTTGACTGACCGCTCTTGTCGTTTCCAGATGCCAAGGTGCTGTTACAGGCGTATCTCGAGACCGGTACCGTGCCCCCAGCCTCGCGTCTAGCACTGTGGAAGCACTGCGTTCAGGTAAAGTCACGCCCGGGTACTTCGTCCCTTGTCGAGCACGTCTAACTCCCTCTCTGCTCGCGTAGGAGCCGACGAGGGGCGAGCCGCTGTCCATGTACGCGCTGCAGACGACACCGTTGGACCTGCCAAGTCAGGCGCTGCTGCGCAAAGAGGTCGAGTCGCTGTGTGCCGCCATCTTCGCGAGCAAAACGCACCGCGAGGTGATGGAGGCGGCCGCCGAGAGCGATCAGATGGACGGCGCGCACCTGTTCTTCCTGGACAACGCCGAGATCCTCGTCACGCACCTGTGCAAGTCGCTCAAGGTGGACTACACGCCTGGCCTGGCGCTCACGTTCGCGCCCTTGTTGGCCGCCGGAGGCAGCGACCCGCTTCGTCTCGAGCTTGTTGACACTCTGCGGGGCGTGTGCCATCGCTTTTTGCCTCATCTAGGCCAACAAACCGCCGGTGGCAGTGAGGAAGCGCCTGCCTCTGTGAAGCTGGCGCGCATTGCAACGGCGAGACGTGAGCTGCTCAAGCAACTGCTGCTTTACCATGCGCCAGCACTCGCTCGCCACTTGGAGCACCACTTTCCAGCATGGACTAACGCCATCAAGGACGATCGAAGCGCAGGTAGTAAGAGCAGCACCGGCGGTGCCATCCCAGACGCGTGGCTCGCGTCCTTCTTCGAGTCGAAGCGCCACGGCGCGAGCTTCGACTTCTTGGTCAAGGTCTGTGACTGCTACCTGTTGCTGGACACTGCGTTGGGAACGTCCGGGAGCGGCAACTGCCAGCACGTGGCGAGTTTTGTGACGATCCACCTCGTCATGCACGCGGAGAAGGCACTGACGCGCATGGAAGGCGAGCAGCTGCGTCACTGTATGGCGCAGACGCTGGTCGAGGCGCTCAAGGACGATAGCGACGCCCTACTACCGGGAGTTCGCGCTTTAGTGGAGGCCACGCCGCCCAGCTTCATCGCATGCCTTCGTGACGCCGCCAAGGCCATGAAGGAGACTGTGGCGGACGCTGAACTTAAGAGTCAAGCCCCTGTCCCCGTGTCGAGTTCAACTACGAGCACCAACAATGGGCTGGCCGCCATGTCTTCGCTGCTGACGGCGTCGGCAAACGGCGTCAAGGAGCTGTCGACCGCCATGATTGACATGCCGGCAAAGCTGCTCGCTATCGGGCCCATGAAGCCGCTCTCGCTGCCTGGCCTTGGGGCGAGAAGCGACGACGGGGTGCCGGGCCAGACAGCTCAGGAGCTCTTCTTCCTTCACGCGCAAGCCCTTGCGGTGCAGCCCGCAGCCATGCCGCTCGCGACCGAGGACGTGATTCCGCACGTGTTTCGCAGTTTCCAGGCGTCACCCGCGCCTCCGTCGTCGTCAAAGCTGCGGTTCTTCATTGTGGACTGCCGTGCCAAGACGGATGACGGGCAGATCCCGACGGCGTTCCGTCTCGACCCCGAGAATGAGGATTCGAGTGCGCTGGAGATGGTTATGTTGACGCTCGTGCCGCTTAAGCACTCGGCGCACTTCGCCGTCATGGGCGCGGGCTACGCGCAGATCGCCAGTGAACTGCGTCAGCTACCGGAGCACCAGCAGCAGCAGTACCAGCAGCAGCAAGCCGCGGATCACCACTCTGCGGACGGACCGGTGGATTTTGCGTTCAACGAGGCGTTCTTGGAAGCGCTCGCGCGCGACCAGCGACGCGTACACGCGGCCGTCGAGCTGCTGACGGCGCAGGGGTTCTTAAAGGTTAGCGTGCTGGACGGCGGGTTCGCCTCGGCGCACGCTTTGCTGCGTCGCTCGCACGAGTTTGCGACCGCCGACCTCGTGGACCACGACGCGTCTCACTGCGCCATGTGCGCGCACCACGACCGACTCGCGGTTGTGCAGGACGCGGCTGGGGGGAGAAGCAAGTCCGGCGCGTTCATGTCGAGCGTGGAAGCACAACAGCAGCAGAGCCATGCCGTTGATCACGGCTCGATAGCAGTCGCCGCTGAGATGGTGTCGACCACGTCGTCCTTCTCGGCTGCGAACGGTCTTGCAACAGACGACCGGAGCAGCTCGCGCTCGTCGTCGGCCAAGACGGGTTCAGCGCGCACGGCGTCGGGCAGTCTGGACGCCAAGGCGCTGTTCGACTCGCACGCGTCGTCGGTGTCGACTCCGTCACCAAAGTACCTGTCCTCGTTCGCGGGCGCGCTCAAGACAGGCGGCAAGACGCTGCTCAACCCTGCCGACTCGCTCAAGGAGAGCACCAAGTGGCTCATGAAGAAGCCCACCAGCGAGTCGCCGGCCAACGCGACGACGTCGCCGACCGCTGCAAGCGGCAGTGGGAGCCCCGCGGTCGCGCTGGGCATCGGCGGACTGAGCAAACTGTGCAACTCACTGGCACACATCGGTTCCGAGAGCATCGATATGCTGCGCAAGGCCGAACAAGCAGCGACCGCCAAGTCGCGGCTCCCATTCGGGTCTCCGTCGTCCAGTTCCCCAGCAGGAAAGCCGCCCAGTGGGCACACTGGACACCCAACCGCTTCTTCTCGGACAGCGTCTGCTACAACATCGCTATCGTCGGCATCAGCATCAGCTGGCGGTGCTGGACGTTCGGCTCCTGGTGCTGGCGGTGAACGCCACGGATCGTTCCAGCCGTCCGAGGAGGAGGTGTTCACGATCGATGACGACGAAGAGGAGGAGCAGGACGACTTTGTTGGCGGCGGCGGCGGAGCTCATGCCGCGTCTTCGTCAGCTTCTTCCCTACGCAATGGGTCGTTCCAACGCGACGGCTCCGTCCCCGACGGCGCAGCGCCCAGCTTTGTGCTTCACGACGTGGTCAAGGGCCACGTGGGCGACCTCCGCAAGGGCATGCGCGTGAGCCGCACGCAGATGCTGCCGTGCGTCGAGAGCCCCTTCTTCTCGGGCTACAAGAAGAAGAAGGCGGGCGACAAGACGGCCATGCTGCCGCGGCGGCTCGTGCTCGTGGAGAATCACCTCGTGGTGCTCAAGGCCGAGCGCGGCGCCGACGACGTGTACATGGTCAAGTCGAGCCACCCGCTGGCGCACCTTGCGCGCATGACGTGCCTCAAGAAGAACGCGCTCATGGTAACTGTCTACTACAAGTGGAAGCCCTCGGAGGCGAGCGACTTTGTCGAGCGACGCAACGCGTACGAGGTGCAGCAGCGCGACGAGTTCATCCGCGCCATCAAGAGCGCCATGGACAAGATGTGAGTGCGGCAACGGGCGGACGTAGGGAGGCGAGAGCTCGCAGGTTGAGCAGGAACGGCCTTTGGATATGCAAATACACACGAGGTATCAGCACCAACACATGATACGCACGTGAAAATGTTCAGCGTACCTGGTCTATTTCGACAGCAACTCTTCGATGCTCGTCAATGCTGGAAACCGTCTCGAAGCGAACGAAAATAGCGGTCGGCGTGTGCTCCCTTCACCACCTTCACGCCCTCGTTCTCTGCTGCATCGCCACTTTTGATCTCCCTCGAAGCTTGGAGTGCTTGGTGGTGGCTCTGTCGTGACGCCTCACGCCCGCACGTGCACGATGGCCGACAAGAAGCGCGAGTCGATGGCGTCCAAGATCGACGAGGTCGCGCGCAACCAGATCTGGCGCGAGCACCTCAAGAAGGAGTACGAGGCGGAGAGCGCGCTCACGCCCTTCCAGCTCAACCCAAAGACGCGTGTGTTAACCAGCGGGCGTCGCTTTCGCTCGATGTGTGCTCGTGGATTGTGGGTTGTGACCGTCTTCTCGACGTTTGGTTGTGGTCTCGCAGTCAGCGCCATCACGCAGAAGCCGACGTTGACGCACCCCGCCGACTTTGGCAAGATGGAGGTCGACAAGGAGACCGAGGCGCTGGGTACGCACCCGTCGGAGACTGATCGCCCGCTTCGCTCGTGCCGCCACTAAATGCCGTCGTCCCTTCACTTTAAACAGAGCTCAAGATCCGCGAGATCAGCAAGAAGCCGTACGAGAAGCACGCCTTACCCGCTACCGAAGCGCAGCGCGTCGGGTACGTCCTGGATGAATGCCGCTCCCTTGTCGTTACGTGGCGCTGAGGATATCGGACTGCAGGTGGCTGCACTCCATGGCGGCGAGCGGCATCCGCGCCGACATGCAGCAACGCATGTTCAAGGGCCGCGGCAGGTGAGAAGGCGTCGAAATGAGACGAGGGAACGAACGAGCTGGAAGCTTACCGAGTCGCTGACGCCTGTTGACTTGCCGTGTCTGCAGCTGCGACGTCACCAAGTTCGCCGACACCTACTGCACGATGGCCGGATGCAGCCCGTTCGCTGACAAGTCGACCCGATGAGCACGAGACAGCGTGACACGAGCTCTCGTCTGCGATCCACACACTGCTTTTCCCGCTTCATTTTGTGTTTTGTTCCCATCTTCCATCTCCTAAAGCTCCCATAAAGTAGACTATACCTCGCATATCCCCCTTCCTTGCCTCCTCCTAGTGGTCTACAATGCCCAGATACATAATGGCACAGCCGTTAAACCGAGACCGCGCCACATCACGACACAACAAAGAGCTTACGACACCAGGCAGCCGAGCGCGCGTGTTGCCACCCGACCGTGTCGCTGCTCAAGCTCGGGTGGAGACAGAGGCTAACACTCAAGCAGCGAGCCGGTAATGGAGCCTGTCAGCGATCCTCGTCGCTCTGTCCGGGGAGCCGCCGACCCGTCAGACGACAGGTTAGAGAGCGAGGGCTGCTTTGGCAATTGAGGCAGCATGTTCAACGTCGGGGAGGCGTGCGGCTCCTGGCCCGCCTTCTGCAAGCTCTCGTCCAGCAAGGCGAGCTGATTGCGCAGTTCCTCAATGTGAGAGAGCACGACGCGTCGGTGACCCTTCTTCACGTCCATGTCGATCAGGTCGTTCTCGTCGATCGTCGCGACGCCATGCAGCGTGTCAAACCCATCCTTCTCGAAGTTGGACGTGTACTCCTCCATCTTGAACATCTTGAGCCAGTTCCGGACCGTGTCCATGTCTAGGCAATCACAGTCCAACATGCTGTCAGTCCCACGAAGCTCTAATCACCGCCAAATAACGACAGCTGTCATCGTACTCCGGCCACTGGATGCACCGCCTGCGACTGGAGGCTCTTCGTCGTCGTTCGCCGACCTGTACGCTTCGTGCTCGCCGGACGAAGGCACGCTTGAATCGTCTTGGATCGAGTAGTCATCGTTGCCATCTTCCCACGCCTAAAGAACCGATCGATGCATCATACTGTCAACTTCGCGTCTTCTTCACAGTTTCAACCCCGCTAACATGACTTACCTGGAGAGCGTTGGCGAGAGCACTGTGGCCGGCCTCGAAGGCACAGCGCGATGGGCTCTTGTTGGTCTTTGGTTTCATCAGAAGAGCCGGACATCAGCGACGGTGTTATAGAAGCAGGCAACAAACCACGAGAACGACCAATTCTTCTTACCAGAGTGAGTGAGAGAAACTGTGACGCATCGCGAGCCCGCCGAAGCAGAAGCAGCGCACACTCTCGGTGTCCACCGAGCGCGGCACTGTGCAACGCGTTGCGCCCAAACTACGAAACAATCGATCCAGCCAACGTGTGAGCCAACTCGACAGAGACAATCCGGCCTAGCAATGGGTCGCGTGCTTGGACGCACCTTGTCTGCGTCCGTCCAGACGACAAAGTGGTCGCACAGCAGCTTCAGCGTGTTCAGATGTCCAAACTCGGCCGCCCAGTGCATCGCGTTCTTCCCATTCTGTGATCAAATCAGACACAAGACCCCGATATGTCAGAATGAGTTGATAAGCACGGCGGCTTCTCACAGAAAAAAAAAAAAAAAAAAAAACAGAAAGCAACTAACTGCGTACCTTGTCGCGCATGTAGCGAAGCGGAAAGGTTCCGTTGACTTCGCTGATGATGCGGGCGATCTCGTCGTTGTCGCCCTCTTCAGCCGCGTGCACGAATTTCTACACACCACGACAACAGCAACCGAAACAAGGTCGGATGATATGAGCAGGGCCGATGTTAACACGGCACGGTGAAAGCTAAACAGTAGCGCGTCGCCAAGCCAGTCAATGTCCTGCGATTTCGTACCTGCGAGGCCTCGTACCAGCTCTTGAGGAACTGCACACACTTGGTCTTGTGCTTGTCCTTTGCGATCTGGTACGCGGTCTTGTTGTCCTGCATTCGAAACAAATGCGCGTCGTACCACGTCAGCAAAGCGCTGGCCATCGAAAGAAGCATAAATGACCCAGTCGCGTACGTAGCTGGTGACGTGGACGTCGATGCCCTTCATGCACAAGTACTGGATGACCTCCTTGCGCCCCTTGGACGCCGCCCAGTGGAGGCACGTTCCTCCATACTGCACAGTTGCGTCATAAAGTTAGTGCGCACCCCAAATGAACATGTGCAAGAGCCAATCACACCTCGTCGATCGCGTTGATGTCGATGGGCCGCGGGCACTCTTCGAGCAGGTACTTGACCACGTCCAGGTGTCCGTTGATAGCCGCTGAGCAATGCGCAAGCCGGCCAAACTGCGTACCCACAAGGCGAAAGCGCAGTGCGCATCCGCATCGCGAGTTAGATCAATGTCTAGCGTGTTTCTGAAGCCCATGACACGTTCCAACGCCGCTATTCCGCACCTTGTCGGGGATATCGAGCGGCACCTCGTGCTCCACGAGGTACTGCACCACCTCCAAGTGCCCAAAGAACGCGGCGTAGTGCAGCGCAGTCTGTTCGTCCTGTGTAAACCGCGGCACGCGTCCATCACGAATCGCAGTCGCAGTCTCGCGCGTCAGCACGCTCCCTTCCTCTCCATTTCGCACGCACAGCCAAGAGCAACTGCTGCCACGTACATGGTCCGTCGCCGACCGGTCCACGCTGCAGTTCTCCAGCAGCCAGTGCACCACCTCGAGCTGTCCAGATGCGGCGGCCGCGTGCAGCGCCGAGCAGCCGTGCTGTCGTCGTCCGCGACCCGCATCACCAGCGACACATTCGTCAGTCTGGGCACGGAACATAGCGCGCCGGCCATACCAGTCGTAGTAGCAGCGTCACAGCGGTCCGATCGCGCCCCACAAGCGCCGCAGGCCGCCGAGAAAAGGCTGAACCGCCAAAAAGCACGTGGTCCTTACCTGGTTGCGGTAGTTGACGTCGGCCTGGTAGCTCTCGATGAGCGTCACGAGCTCGGGCAGCTTGCCGCGGTTGGCCTTCCAGATGAGCACGTCGCCCACGCTGTAGTTCTCCAGCACGGTGCCGCCCGTGCTGGTGGTCATGGGCACCTGCAGCAACAGACTCATGGTGTTCCGCTCGGCGACTTGGCGTGCTTTTTGGGGTGGTGGGCGCCTTTTTGTATGGGTTTTCCCTATAGAAATGTGGGTTTTCCGCGGGGGAAAAAATGAGTCGCGCTGCAAGGGCAGACGGCGCGCGGTTTGCATGTCAGCGGAAGGTCGCGCGAAGGTGGACCGAAGGGGTGCAGGTGGATACTTTATCAAGCAACATGGGAGAGGAAACAGCAATTTGGCGTCAATTTGGCGTTTAGAACAGTGTCAAAATTAAAATGTTACGAGGAAAAGAGGGTTCGGTAAGGAGTACAGTACGCGTACTGTACTATCCCGGACGGTCCATCCGACCATATTTAAACCTAGGGTTTGAATTTGTGGACTGGTTTTATCTCACCCGGCGTCCCCGTTTCCGTCCCCGCCGCGGGCCTCAGATAATTTGTTATCTTGACCTCATAAATTTCGCCAATGAGAAAATTGTACGATACCGTTTACTTTCATTATATTTTTTTTTTGTTTTGTCTTTTGCTAAAACACCAATCCCATCCCATTCGCGAATTCGATACTTTCAGGCCGGCGCGCTCTCGTTGGCAGTCGGCGCGCTCTTGTTGGCGGCCGGCGCGCTCGTTCACAGCCGGCGTGCTCGTGTCAGCTCCCTCGCTCACTCGGTCATGGCGGCGTCAACGCGCGCACCTGTCTCGGTGGCGCTATTGTTGGCGTCAGTCTGGACGGACCCTCATGCGCACGGCATATGTACGTTCGGTGTGCAATGTTCATATGCAGTTACTCTACTCCTCGCCTTTTGATTAAAGCTATGCACTTACTGTTTCAATGACTCGCTCAGGTCATACTGCGACGCCTGCATGTGAACTCGTCGGGTTTCTAGCAGATCAGCCGCGTCACGTACGGATACTTGGCGCTCACGTGCGAGACGAATCAATTCGCTGATGATGCGCTTCCGCCGGAAGAAGAATTTCTTGTTCGCGGACGAGCGCCTCCATGCAGCGCGATGATGTGCTTCGGGATCGACGATAGCACGACCGCCGTCAAGGCCCACAAACCACTCCGTCCAAAGTTCAGGAACTGTCTCGATGCGCTTGGACATTTGATAGGTTGTCGGCGGCACCGTCGATGCAGCAGCACTCGAAGGAGCTGGAAGACACGCGCTGGTAGCCGCAGCCATCTGATCAGTGCTCGCTGCAGAGACAGAGCTTCGCCCCTCACTCGTTCA
>JAADYG010000323.1:0-34238 GCA_023338115.1 Phytopythium boreale
ACCTTCACGTCAGTCGAAAGATCGTCCGCAAGCACCTCTATATAAACGACAACGTACTGGCAAAGACGAGCGCCGAGGCGACGCCCATGAAGCCGAAGAACGACGCCGACGTCGGGCACACCTCTGCGACCAGTTCCGCCAGCATCTTTGCTCTGGTTGTCTACGCTCTAGAAGCTCGCAGCTATAACAGTATCACACAAAACACCACGTATCCACGCGAGAACTCCACGTCAGCATCCCACCAACACATCGAACGCAAGCTCTCCATCTGAGGAAGCCGTAAGGAGCAGTCAGAGCGCGGTGTAAGCCCTCCTCTTCCCTTCACGGGCCCTCCCGCTCTCCCCCTTTTCCCCTTTCCGACCAAAGCTTCGCACCTGTTGGAGATCTTTTTGCCGAGTGCCAAGGCCGGAAAAAGGGCGAAAAGCCTCGCGAAACGGAAACCAGGGAGGGGGCGGAGCGGTCGGTTACGAGGTTTTATTACCCGCAATCCCAAGGTTTATCAGTGTGGTACCGGTTTAAAAACGGTATATACCGGTATTCAACCTCGTATCTTTGGCGCGGCTTCAACTTGTCATTTTCGCACTCTTGAAGAGATCAATGAATCTTCGGCGGACACCAAGCGCTACTACCGTCACCTTCACGCTCTCCTTGCTCGCGTACACGTTGGCGATAGTGGCAAGCTACTAACGGAAGCCTGCGTGGTAGGCGTCGCGCACTCGCCGGGGTACCCGTTGCTGCTTGAGCGTGTGATCCGGTGGTTGACCCAGAAGATCAATTCGCAACTCCTGTTTGTTGTCGCGGCTAATGCGTTCAACGCGCTGCTGGTGGCGCTGGTAGCGGCAGGAATCGCCCACACAGTAGACGTGTTGATGGATACGCACCCGCCGGTGGCAGCGGTCGTCGCGGGGCTGGCGTTTGCGATGTCCGAGCTGACGGATGTACGCCGGGGCGTTGAGGTGCAGTACAGTAGCAGTGCTTCCTGTTGCAATCCGCGCATCCACTCTTCCAACAAGTTATGGCTTGATCCTCGAGGTGGTTGCGCTCAACTGTCTGCTCTGTGCGGCGCTTCATGTGCATGTCGCGCGGCATTTCCGGCGTCCAACTGCGGGGAAAGCGCGGCTCGGAGCGCTCGTGTGCGGGCTCGGCATCGCGAACCATCACACGATAGGCTAAGGGCACTATGAAACTCCAGTGAGCGTCACTTGTGCACCGCCTCGAGCCGCTTCTCGTGGCCGTTTGTCTCGGCCTGGGGCTCGCCGCGCTATCGTCAACGCCACTTGCCTCAAGCAACAAATCAAGGTCTGTGCCTGCTGGGAGCAGGTCGCGGTAGCTGCTCCAGTCGGTCGTTCGCGTCACCGTGACAGCTAACCCGGCGTTGCGGCTCCTAACGACAGCAGTTGAGACGACGATGCCATTCGCGCGTACGGTGAGTCCGTACTTCACTTGCTACCAACCAACGCCTTGCTCTTCTCGTATACCGACAGCAACTGGAGCACGCTTCAGCACCTCCAGGTGACTGAAGCCACGTGTTATGGAGTGCGTTGTCCACTTTGTACTCGATCTCATGATCTACCGTGTGTCGTATCAGGAGTGCGACCGAGGGACCAGCGGTCTTTTTGGATCTCCATGCAGTGGTAAGCGCCTCTTGTCGTCGCTTGGATCGCTCAATCAGCCAAGTCTCTTGTTAGCAGCTTACATGTTCGCTTGTTGACGCCTGGATGAGAAGGACGAGGGCGGAATCGCGGAGGACGGAAGCTATTTGGGTTTTGCACGAACTCCGCTCGGTGTCATGTAGATACTATCCGATCAGGGCGCACTCACAGCCAACAATAACAGCGCAAGACGCTTCTCGCAGTGGCAGCAGCAGGCAGCTCGCCACGTCGAGCGAGTCCCGGCGATCGCTTCCGCGTGGCAGCTGGGCGTTTGCCGCCCTGCGACGATCGCAAACGAGGGAGCTGCAGCATCCGATTGAGCGATTGCTAGTGCAGATGTGAGAACGAGGCGGCCCCGATGCGCTGGCGTTCGACCAGTTCCTGGCGAGTGGGCACGAGCCAACAAGTGAGCGTCGAGCGTGAGATACAAAACATGTTGCAGTCGTTGTTGAGTCATGGATTATGCTGCGGGTATAGTCAAAAAGAAAGCCCAGCGATGTGATGGCCGATCGTCCGCCCTTGTCCCAGCGTGAAGCGCCCGATCAGTTGTCCATGTCGTGGTCCTCCTCCTCGTCGATCTGTTTTCACAAGCAAGAGGTTCTATGTTAGCCAACCCCACGCATCCCGGCCACTTGCTCAACGGTCGTGGACGCACCTCGTTGAACATGAACTCGCGCTGGTACTCCATGAGGAACTGCGTGGAGCGCTTGACGTCGACGAACAGCGAGTAGACGCGCTTGATGTCGGGCACGTCGACCTCCGTGCCCTTGCGCTTGGCGCACACGAGCGACGCGGCGATGATCATGTGGATCGCATACCGCAGCGACGTCTCGACGGCGATGCGCGTGAGCAGGTCCTTGGCCTCCTCCGTCATCTCGACGTCCTCCTCCTCGCACCGGATCGTCAGGATCTTGCGCATCTCCGACTCCGTGTACGGCTTGGTCGGGATGATGATGAGCCGGTCCAGCAGGTCGATGGGGATGCCGTGCGGCGACTTGTAGTTGGTCCCGCGGATGCGCGTGATGCCGCGGTTCGTGGCGATGATGAGCACGGGTGCCATGTCGCTCTCCAGCGCGCGGTTGAGCCACGAGAAGCACTCAATGTCCAGCATGTGCACCTCGTCGATGAAAAGCACGCCCGGCACGATCGTTGCCTTGCCCTCTTCGCGCCACTCGGCCACCTTGGCGTCGATCTGCTCGCGCACTTCGTCCTTGATCTCACCCGTGTCGCCGGCAAAGAGCGCCAGGAAGCCCTGCGACCGCGAGTTGATGACGTCGATCTCGTGCAGCGACACCACGTGCACCACCTCCTTGCGCTTCTGCAGCTCGCCCTCCTGTTCTCAGCCGCCAGACGACAACAGCAAACGGTCAGTAGGCTCATACTATAGGGTAGAGTGCTCTCTGAGCAGCAGTGAAACACGTACCGGGCACTGGACGAAGCGCGTCTGCGGGCCCATGGCGTCGTAGTCGCGCGAGCGCGTGAAGGAGCGGCCGAGCTTCGAGATCTTGCCCGACTCCTTGTTGATCGTGATGACGTCGCCCGCCTCCACCTTCTCCTTGGTCAGCGAGTCGATCATCTTGGCGCCGAGGTCGTAGACCGTCTCCATCTCGGTCGTGCGCAGCGTCAGGCGGCCCACCTTGTCGCCCGCGCCGCCCGTCGGCGTGTCCACCTGGATCTCCACCACTTCGCCCTCGATGATCTCCGTCTCCTCCATGATGCGCACCCCAATCGACCTGCTCGCCATATCATCACTCATGTCCATTAGGCCCCAAGACTTTGAAGTTACCATGGATGAGTGGGGCGACATACCGCCGGAACGCCTGCGTCAGCGCCTCCGTCTTGCTCATCTCCAGCGAGAACACCTACGACAAGAGCCCGTCTCGTTGAGCCCATGGTACTGTACGGCTTCTATAGCGAGCGCTCTGGCTCAAGACGCACCTCACTGCCGGCGATGGTCGTGAACGGCGTGTCTTCACCCAGCGCCTGCGCGATCGCCATCGCGATGGCCGTCTACAGAGCATACACACAGGTCAGCCACGCGGAACAACCGGGCGCCAACCGCGTCTTCAACGGCCGTACCTTGCCGGTGCCGGGCTGGCCGGCCAGCAGGACGGCGCGGCCGGCGATGTTGCCCTCCTCGATCATCTTGGAGACGATGCCCGCGGCCTTGCGCGCGTCCGTCTGGCCGACCATGCCCTGCGAGACGCCGCGTGGCTCGAGGCTGTCGTCTAGGCCCAGCCCGCGGATGTGCGAGTGCGCGCCAATGCGCTCGATGCGCGTCACGTCCTTGACCTCCGCCTGCGTCTTGACCGGGTTCGACTGCAGCGCAGCGGCGTCAGGTCAGCGTGCTGTATGTATAGAACCAGGAGCAGCAGCCACCAACATCGAGCGTACCATGACGAGCGAGCTGCTAGTAGTGCGAGAGAGAGCGTGGAGCGCGAGAGATACAGCGAATGGAGCAGCGCAGTGATCACTACGGGCTAAGCGACGCTTTGAATGGTTCCAAGCCAAATCTTTCGGCCGATCCAGAACAACACAAAAGCTTGGAACTTCCCGATTAAGTACGATAGTACCCGCAAACGCATGTTCTAAGCGACAATTGCACTTTATCCAGTTGAAGTGCGCTCTTCAAGTCGATGACGACGCACTGCAATTACCTGGCGATGCCGCGTCCTCTACGCGTCTTCGCTGCTTCCTGACGCACTGGCACTCGCGTACCGGTGCGGCTGGCACGGGCCGTGCACCTTGGCGGTCAGCAGCGGCCGCTCGCCGCTCTGCAGCAGCGCCAGCGCGTCGCGCGAGTACGCGAACCAGCGCAGGCGCTCGAGCGCGGGGCGGAGCGCCTCAGCGCGGCACGTGTCCAGCATCCGCCGTGTGAGCCGCCCCGCGATCTTGTGGGCGAGCGCCAGGTTCTCCTTCCGGTGGGTGGCGACTTCCCACGTGGCCAGTGACGCCGGAAGCGGTAGCGGCGCCGGCGCAGGCGCCTCGTCGGAGCGCAAGTACTCGCCCAAAGCGAACTGCGAGAGCTGCAGATCGCTCGCCGACGACACGGCCGCCGCGCGCTTCCGGTGTCTCCACGCGCCAGTCTTGCAGTCGAACGCGTACAGCGGCAGGAACTTCCAGCCGTGGGACGCGACGAAGTGCACGGCGGCCAGCACGTACTCGATCTGCGCGTCGTCCACGAAGAAGGGAAAGCTGAGGCGCGAGCAGCCAGGCTTGAGCACCTCCGTCTCTGCGCTCACGGCCTGTCCAAGCGCCAGCGTGTCGTCGCTGGTGATGCCGAGCAGGCGCGCGGCGTGTGGGTCGGCAGAGTGGCTCCCACCGCTCGCCTGGACGCCAAACAGGTCGTTCAGCAGTGCGCAGACGAAGTTGTGGTGCAGGAACCGGTCACCGAAGCGCACGAGGAAGCTGAAGACGGGCAGCGCGTGGCCCGCGACTTCGTCGCGGCCGAGCAGCACCACCGCCGGGTTCTGGCGCAGCGAGCTCCGCACCTGCTGGGCGTGTCCGCGCTCGACCTCCATGATGCTGGCGGCTCCGACGCGCTGCTTGAGCTGGATCGCGAGTCCGAGGCGGATGCTGCCGACAATGTCGGGCGTGCCGCATTCCTCGCGCTCGGTGACGTCGCCAACGTACTGGTGCGCCTTGTCGGTCACGAACAGCGTCGAGCCGCCGCCCGGAGCGGTCGGCGCGGCGTTGGCCAGCAGCTTCTTCTTGACGACCAGCACGCCCGGAGAGCCCACGCCTCCGATGAACCTGTGGCCCGACAGGAAGACGGCGTCCTTGTGGAGCGACACGGGCCCTTTGCCCTCAGGGTTCATGTCGATCGCAACGGACGGAGCGCAGACGGCGTAGTCCCACAAGGCCAGCGCGCCGTGGTGATGCAGCACTGCCGTGACGGCGTCCACGTCCGTCAGCAACCCCGTGAGGCTGGACGCGGCCGAGAAGGAGCCGATCTTGAGCGGCCGCCGGCGGAACTGCAGCAGCCTGCGCTTCAGCGTGGCCACGTCCACGCGGCCCGCGTCGTCTTCAGGGATGGAGACGACGTCGGCGCCGCTCTCTCGCCACGGGAGCAGGTTGGAGTGGTGCGCGAACGGACCGACGAACACCACGGGCCGAGAGTCCGCTGGTTGGGGCGCCTTGCCAAGTCCCAGCGCCGCCATGAGCTTGTGGATGGCGCCAGTGCTGCCGGAGCCTGTGAAGAGCACGCAGTCGGCGTCCGCGTCGGCGTTGACCGCGTTGGCGATGATCCGGCGCGCTTCTTCACGGAGCCTGGCGGTCTTCGCGCCGGTCGCCGACGTCGTGGTGTGCGTGCTGCCGTACAAGGGCAGCACGTGGCGGCGTAGGAAGTCCTCGATGGACTGCAGCGCCCTGCCGCTGGTCACGTAGTCCGCGTAGCTCACGGCCCGGACGCCGAAGGGCGAGCGGACGGTCGCGTGCGCGCCGATCACGTCGTCCGCGATCTGCCGGCGCTGCGCTTCCAGCACCTCTCGCAGCTTGTCGTTGCTGTTGCTGGCCTTGAGCTGCGTGGCGGGAGGCTGATGGGGACGGAAGACCGTCGCCTCGGCAGGCGCGAGCTTGGGCATGGCCCTCGCAGCCAGCACCGCCGAAACTGAAGCCACCGGGAACTGCGAGCGCTCGGACTGGTACACCATGTCGGGGATGGTGTCGGGGCGAATCGAGGAATGCCAACGGGAAGACTGACCGCGGGGGCTGCCACCTACCTGGTCAGAGCGTGGGCCACTTGCCGGTCATTCGCATTGCGCCACTAGTGTTGGTGTCATCGCTGGCGGACCCTGAAGCAAGCAAGCGACAAACGTGTACGCGTCCACGTCGGGCCTATCGTCATCACCACCTCTTCGTCATGGATCAATCGCTGCTGGTTGATTTTTCGTGGTGTAATTACATACAGGGCTGGCCGGTGTGCATCCGCTACTTCTTTATGAAGAATGAGCGCAGATCCTTCTGCTTGCGCGAGCCGCCGCCGCTCGCGCTTGCCTTGTCGCTGGCGCTCTTGCTCGCCTTGGCGGCCAGGCGCTGCTTCTTGAGCGCTGCCTGGCGCTCGCTCTCGATCTCCTCGGGCGTCAGTGCCTTCTCCTCGTACGTCTTCTCCGTCACCATGTAGCCTTCCGGCGTGATGCGCGTCTTGTTGACGAGCACGCGGCGCGTGATCGGGACCACGATCGGCGCGTCGGGCTCCTCCGCAGCGGTGCGCGACTTCTTGGACGGGCTCTTGTCCTCGCTCTCGCTCGACTGCAGCGGCGACGGAGGCGACGGCTCCTTCTGGAGCTTGCGCTTGGTGCTGTGGCTGCCACTGTCGTCTCTCTTCGTGGGCTTGGGCTTGGCGGCCTCTTCCGCGTCTTCCATATCCTCGTCGTCGTCGCTAATGACGCGCTTGGAGCGTGAGGTCTTGGCGCTCGTCTTCTTGACGAACACGGGCGCGTCCGTGTCCTCTTTGTAGCTGCCGTCCTCGTCGCTGCTGTCGATCGACAGCACGTTGCTCATGCTCTCGGCGCTCACCTTCTTCACCTCCGGCTCGGCCCTTGCCGCCACACGCGCTGGCGCCGATGCCGTCGAGCTCTTTGCCTTGGACGCGGTCGACGCCGAGCTCTTGAAGAACGACGAAGACGAGGAGGAGGAGGTGGATGATGCCGCCGGCTTGGACGACGACGAAGAGGACGACGCAGTGCCCGGCTTCGTGAAGAAGCCCGTGCTCGGCGCGCTCTTCTTGGTGATCTCGATGGCGTCGAACGCCGACACGGTCTCTTCGCCCTGCTCGTCGCCGAACTCGGTGCGCGCCGTGGCCTCGGGACACGAGATGCCGCTCGCGTACAGCGCCTTGAGCGCGCGGGACATGGGCGCGTGTTTGGCCACCTGCGCGAAGACATCGCGCCGCGCCTGGCGCTCCTGCGCCCAGCACGCGGTCGCCAGGCGCTCGCTGTCACCCGCGTCTTGCTGCTTCCGGTACAGCGCGTACACCTGGCGCGACAGCACCGCGTCGTCGCTGGAGGGCGCCGCGCAGAGGCGGATCACGCGGCTGCGAGGGTCCGAAGACGGCACGGAGGATGCGCGCTCGACCGTCACGTGCAGCGCGTCCACCTGCTCGCGGTGGTCCCGCGCGAACTGCTCGAGCGCGGCGCAGCTCGCGGCCGCGGCCACCTGCGCCGTCGTCCCCAGCGAGCGGAAGGACAGCGGCTCGCCGCCGTCCAGCACCACGGCGCTGATCTCCTCCACCAGCGCCATGTCTCCGTCGTCGTGTGGTTGGTACAGCAGAAGCGCTTGACACACGCAGCGAGCGAGCGGATCGACAAGCCCGCGCTTCCTTTGCGTTGGATGCGTCTGCCTGGCGGTTTTCGCGGGAAAAATATGGTGCCAGCAAGAGTTACAGTTATACGCATTAGTTTATAAACAGCATACTTCTGTAAAGTATTGTACTTGATGATGCGCTCAAAGCCAAATGTTGCATTATTTTAAAGTGTCCAATGCGGTACTCGACCAATTTCTGGGGTGGCCCATGACGTGACCGCTTCAAATGAACGGCCTGGATCAGCAACCGGATACAACTACCGGTACTTACTGCACTATCGTCTACGGTTCGGCACGCGCAGCCCGTTGGCCGGCCTCGTGTCTCGCTGGGACGACCGAAACGCGGGCGAACGCGTCCACGCCACAACGCGCTTGCTCCCGTTTGACGCGGGCTGTCAGCAACGTTCGCTTGCAGTTGCGCGGTCGGTTGTTGGGTAAACTTACAGTTCTGTGTGCGATTGGGATCGGTAGACGCGGCGGCCGCGCGTCCTGTCCTCGTGCCAGTCGAGTGAGACACTCGCTGGTCAAGCGGCGACCGCGGCGAACGCAATGCGCATGCCGGAGATTTGGCGTTTGCAACGAGTCGACTGGCGTTGCCAGGGATGCCAGTTGCACGAGCCTTCTGCCGTCTCCCGGATGCCGTCTCCTGGATGGTAACTTGGTGCTGATCATGCACCAATGTGCCCTTGAGTATCATCTACAAGCGTAAAGGACGCGAGAACGATACGATGGGGTGGATGGAGTACGCTTTCGTGTTTGTTCGAGTGTCGTGTGCCTCTCTTCTACAAAACATTACCAATAAAGAACCTGCGCGGCCTGCTTTCGACCCGCTTTCCGTTCGCGGGAGGTGAAACGAAACCCAAGAAGAAGAAGAGATCGATCGCTATCCGATACGCCTGCTATTCCGCTGACCGTCGAGTCGCTTAGTTCTTCTCGAAGTGGTTGATGATCCACTCGCTCGTGACCGACTTGGGGCGCTCGAGCGGGAGGCCGAGCGCGCGGTCCCAGAAGAGCTGCGAGAGCACGCCCATGGCGCGCGAGACACCGAACAGCACCGTGTAGTAGTTCTTCTGCGTCAGGCCGTAGTACTGCAGCAGCACGCCCGAGTGCGAGTCCACGTTCGGGTACGGGTTCTTGGTCTTGCCGTGCTCCGTGAGCACACCCGGCATGACCTGGTAGATCGTATCCACGATGCGGAACAGCTCGTCGTCCGGCATGTACTTGAGGCCGAACTCGCGCTGGCACGTGTAGCGCGGGTCCGTCTTGCGGAGCACGGCGTGGCCGTAGCCCGGGATGACCTTGCCGGCGTTCAGCGTGTCCCACGCGAACTGCGTGATCGTCTCCTTGGTCACGGCCAGGCCCTTCGAGTGAAACTCGGCCTGCAGGTCAAGGATCCAGCCCAGCACCTCCTGGTTGGCAAGACCGTGCAGCGGACCAGCCAGGGCGTTCAGGCCGGCTGACACCGAGAGGTACGGGTCCGACAGCGTCGAGCCGACCAGGTGCGTCGTGTGGGCGCTGGCGTTGCCGCCCTCGTGGTCGCTGTGGATGACCAGGTACAGGCGCATGAGCTCGTCGAACTCAGGGCTCTCGAAGCCAAGCATGCGGTTGAAGTTAGCCGAGTAGTCGAGGCTCGAGTCGTACGCGTTGTTGGACTCGTTGAAGAACGTGTTGCGGTAGATGAGCGCCGCCACCTCCGGCAGACGCGCAATGAGGTTCATGCTGTCCTCGTACACGTACTCCCAGTACGTCGACTTGTGGATGCCCTCGGCGTACTTCTTGGCGAACAGGCTCTCCGTGTTCATGGCCGTGACGGCAGCCGACAGCTGCGTCATGGGGTGGGCGCCCTTGAGGTCCACAATGAGCTTCTTCACGTGGTTCGGCACCTGGGCGCGCGAGTGCAGCTCGGCCGTGACGCTGGCCGCCTGCGCCTTGGTGGGGATCTCGCCCGTAAGCAGCAGCCATAGCAGACCCTCCGGTAGCGGCTCACCGCCCTCCACGGCCGTCGGCAGCTTCTCCTGCAGCTCCGGGATCGTGTGGCCACGGAAGCGGATGCCCTCCTCGGGGTCCAGCAGCGACGTCTCCCACAGCAGGCACTTGACGCCGCGGGCACCGCCGAGCGTCTGCTCCACCGTCACGTTGCCGAGCGACTTGTCGCCGTACTTGGACTTGAGCTGCTTGAAGGCCTCCTGGCGCTTGGGGACCTGTTCCTTCAGCTCGTCGAGCAGCGAGGCCGTCGAGGTGGACAGCGCGCGGGTTGATGTCTGGCGCGCGGCCGACGCGACGGCCGCCGAGTGGCGAAGCGACTTGAGGATGGCGCTCATTCTGCAGTCAACAAGCAGACAGACACAACGTCAGCACCTTCCTTCGTGTCACGCCAAAACGCCAAGGCAAAAAGACGCGAGAGGGGAGGGCGGCAACGGCGGAACAACCAGTCCAACACCATGATCGCACCCTCCTCTCACGCCTTCCGGCGGTCATGGCGGCCCGGGAGAACGGCAGGAAGACGGCACGGTACCTGGAGATGAGGGTGGTCGCTGGAGCTCTGGCTTGTGCGGTGGAGATTGCGAAATGGCGGGTTTCTCGCTCCTTCTCCTTTCCTCCTCCCGTCGGCTTTGGGCTCCCCCTGCGGAGCAGCGGATCTCCCAGCCGCACGCGCCCGTTCTTTGGCCATGGGATATTTCAACATTGCCACCTTCACAAAGTTATGTATTGCTACGGGTTGTTGCTTGTATGTGATGATCTAAGTTTTGTTGGATAACGGTATATCTATTGTAGAAGGCATTTCGTTCTGACAGGTTACCAAATGCGGTGGGGGTGTCCGTGTAAACAAGCCTCCAGCGAGTCACCCATCTTCGGCCCTTAATAAGGGGCTTTGATGGGTGAAGCGCCCCCGTTTAGCGGCAGGAGAAGAAGCCGGGCTTGTATTTCGGGATGACACGCAAGCGCCAATTCGACGATTGGCGCCGCCCGCCAGTCACCGCCAAGTCGCTCATCGTTTAACACCCGAGACCGCAGGAACAAGCCACGATGCGTGTACGCCGATGACGCGCCAGCCACTCGCGGAAGCGCAACAACGCGGCCGTCGCAACCTGCGAGACTTCAAGCTGTCAGCCCACTCCAACAACGGTTAAACTGGGGGCACGTGCTCATGAATGAGACCCCACCGGACTCTATACATCCGACCGCGTGAATGCGTTTGAGGTCCGGCGTTCTGGAATGCCCACCGCACTAGCCAAACGGGTTAAACGAGAGGTGGCAAAGGGTTCGGCCCCCCAAAGCGGTCGAGTCGACGTCATCTCTGCTCTCTCTCTGTACACGTCAAACGGGGGAAGAAACTGGGTGGCGAGGGCGAAACGAGCGGTCGGGAGCGCTGTCCGACACGAAGTGCCCCCCCCGGCTGAACCGCCCAAGCAGCAAAGCGGCGCCCCGGTTCTGCGCGAACGTCAGCTTCTCTACGCAAGGTGCAGCATCCCCTGTCCAAACGGATACGATTGGTTTCGGCATTTGCCCAATCAGATTTCGCAAAATGGAAATGGAGGGAGGCAATTGGCCGAAAGCCCTCTGGATTCCTGCGCAAGTTCAACTTGGGCTTGCACTCCTCATCACGGATCACCAAGCACATTGCGTGTACCGTGTATGTGCGGCTGGAGCATGCGTTTCCCGATGGTGCGGCCTAGTGTTCATGGATGGGCGCGCGGCGAACGCAATGCCATAATCCGACATGCTCCTTCGCGCCGGGATGCCACGCGGCACGAGCTCGCCGACATGCACGCCGCCGGCCTCGATGCATATTGCCGGCGGAGGAACATGATCCGTGCTGCGGAATGGAAATGGAGGCGTCCACGGTTACTGCATTCGTCTACAGTGACGGGAAGGTACGTGCGTGGCGTGGTAATACTTCAGAAATCATTGCTACAGGCCGAGTTGCTGCGTCGCGCTGATCATTGTGGTGTGTGCAGGCGAGGGGCGAGGCTGCCGGTGCACGACACTGTACAGCTTTGCGGATAGCACGGGTTTTCAGCTGCAAGTTCTTTTGGCGGTGGAACGGTGTCATTCGGATTATGCTCGGCACTTCAATGCCACGTGTCGCCAGCTCTTTGCTGTCGTGGGTTGGCGAGTGCTTGAGCGCTGACTCGCTCCGCTTGCCAATGCTGGGTCGGTACGTTTGCGGTGGTTTTATCACTCGTGTGGTGGCTCTCTGCTCCCCATGAGTTCATCTTCGCTGCTGACTAACCTTCCGGTAGTGGCGCTGCTTTGACTGTGCACCGTGTTCCATACATCGCCTCTGGGCGTCATGGCGCGAGCAGGTCGTGTGCGACTGCAGTAGCTAGCTGCTCAGCTGCATGCCGCTCCATTCGGACGTCTAGTATCCGACTCGCATTCCGAGAGAGCAGAACGCAGTCGATCGGGCTCTATTAACGTAAACGTGGTTTGCGTGGAGCCTTCGACGTCATGTGCGATGGCATTTGCTCCTTCTCGCGCCACTAGGACGCCAGAATCAGGTGGATGCGTTGTATTGTACGCCTCAGTGCACACCGATATTGGTTTCTTTGCATCGAGGATATGCGTAGGGCAAGAGCGCAGTGGCTCCGTTGGAGCCCACCTCTGCGGTCGTTCCTTTCGAGATCGCGTTGACTATCGCCTCGCTCAAGGCGCACGCGTCGGTTTGAATGCGTTACGTAGGTGTACGCCGGTAAAGCTATCCTGTAGGTAATGCTACCGAGCTTGCATCGTGGTGACCCCGCAACGTCAAACCCGTCGTGTATTCCACAGCGCGCTTCTGTTGCATTGTTGCCTCGATACTACCGTTAGGTGTTAGTGTGATGCCAAGTCGCCGACAATCGTACAGTATCGAACTCCCCATCCAGCACAACGGCGTCACATCGACGGCACACCCAAAGCCGCCGGAGCCGACGCTTCCGCTTGCACTTGCAGTTTGCGCAACGTGAAGAGACTGCTTGCTGCCGGTGCAAGTGTTCTTTTCGAATGGAGCCCGAGATCTGACAAGCGCGGAGAAGTTTCCGCGGTGGGTTGAAGCGGAGTGTTGATACTCATTGGTACTCGATAGAACAGCGCATGAACAGACGCGCGCCAGAGATCCGTGGCGGTCAGATAATGAAAGACATATTTCAAGTGTTTTTCCTAATGGGTTCGAGTGAAAGATATGCGGCGTGGCGAGATCTTGTCTTGGGGCGGTTTGTCGCGGGGCTCGAGTCCGAGGCGGTGACATGGGAAACTTTTCATCGAAAACAGCTGACGTTGGCCGAAATAAGAGTCGGAAATATTTTGTGCTGCAAAAGTCATGGTACACAGTCTAACTGGGTGAGCATTGAGCCGAGATTTGGGTGGAACGGTAGTTCTGAAAATGACTCTCTGCCGTGACCGCGCGACACAACTGCAACAAGTTGCTGTACGGACACTTTTCGATGCGCACATCCGGCGCTCCCGCAGAACGAACAGGAGACCCAAGGGCGAAACGACCAACGGACATGAGGCCCACGTAGGTGACCTGCGTGCGGAGCCCTGCGGGCGCTCGCCTGCTCCATTCCCGCCCACACAACCAGCTTCTCACCGCGACGCTTGCGCGCCAAGCGTCGCCCCGCCACTCGGTCAAACGATATCCGTATGTATAATTATCGCGTACTGTACGCACTCCGTACAGTCGGCGTCTCTCCCGCCTCCTGGACCCGCGACGTTTTCTTCTGGGTGGAGGAGTATCTCGCGCCGCCAGACGGTCGGACCAGCCGCGCCTCCTGAACGGGCACCCGTAACCGCCACGAGCATTCCGCCCAATCAAAAGCCAGGAAAGCAGGAAAGTGAACCTGGCGCGCTCGATTTTATCTTGATGTTTGTATCCCGCTTGTGTTCACACTTGCTCATAATTATGCGGGGGACAACAAAGGCACCTGTCCGGCTGGTTCTTCAGTCGTGGCTGGCGGTTACCCGTTTGTAGGCGCGTTGTCCTCCATCGTGTTTGCCTTCTTGTTCTTTTCTCCGCACCCTTTCCTCTTATTTTTCGCCTGCTTGCTCTTTTTTCCCGGCCGCACCCTTTCCCCTTCGCGTTGCGCGCGTCCTCTGCCGCACTCCCGATCCAATTCGTGGTCAACATGACCAGGCGGGCCGGGTCGGTGGTTATGGATATGCTGCTGCTGTTGTATAGGGCAGCAGCATGCGGTTTCCTCCAGGGTTATAGGCCCTCGCGGGCGCCCGTCGCGCTCTGGTCATTCGTAATCTCAAGGCGTCGAGCAACAAGCGGCCTTTCTCGCCGGCTTCGATAGTGAATATGGCGACGGGCGGAGGCAACTCCGGCGACAGCGCCAGCCGCGCGACGCCCCCGCGGCCGTCTTCGACCTCGAGCTTCGCGCCGCGCAGCCTCGGGCTGGGCCTGCCGCCGCTCTCGCAGCAGCCCGCGACGGGCGTGCCCCGGTCGACCATGATGACGGTCGAGTACGACGGCATCTCACTGCCGCCGGCGTCCATCCGCTCGTGCGGCTCGCAGCAGTACGTGTCGTCGTACATCCCGACGAGCGCGGCCTTCCAGCCGGGAAGCATCCAGGACATGATCTCGTCCATGAAGTCGTACGCGAGCGCCACGGACCTCGTGCGCACCTACAGCGAGATTCCGTCGGTGGAGGAGGCGCTGGCGGTGCTGGAGCGCGCGGCGCAGGCACTCGGAGCGCGGCGGTACCGCGACGCGCTCAAGCTGTACCTCGAAGGCGGCTACGCGCTCGCGAATGTGGCCGAGCGCCAGGCAAACCCCAAGATCTGCAACCTGCTCACGTCCAAGGGCTTCGAGATGCTCAACTGGTGCGGCCGGCTGTGCGACTGGATCGAAGGCCGCATCAAGGACAAGAGTCCGCGCCCGGGTGTGCACAAGGTCGGCATCCCCGTTGCCAACTGGGATGAAGACTGGGTTGGTCCCTATCTGGACGAGGACGAGGCCCGTCGCACGTGGTACACGCCCGTGTACTGCCCGCACCCCATCGACTTCTCCAACGCCGGCTACCGACTCCGGTGCGTCGAGATGCAGCGCCGCCCTCGGCTTCTCATCTGCATCACCATGTACAACGAAGGCCCCCAGCAGCTCAAGGCGACGCTCAAGAAGCTCGCCAACAACCTCGCGTTTCTTCAACAGAAGTCGCCGAACACTGTCACCGACTCGGACGGCAAATTGTCGCTTTCCAGCTCGTTCTGCGGCGAGGAGGTGTGGAAGAACGTGCTGGTTTGCATCGTTGCGGACGGACGCGAGCACATCAACGACAAGATGCTTGACTACCTCGAGGCCATCGGTCTGTACGACGAGGACCTCCTCACCATCAACAGCGCTGGTATTGATGCGCAGTGCCATCTCTTCGAGCACACGCTGCAGCTGTCGGCCAACGGCAAGTCGTTGCTGCCCATCCAAGCTGTCTTTGCGCTGAAGGAGAAGCGCGCGTCGAAGCTTGACTCGCATCATTGGTACTTCCACGCGTTTGCCGAGCAGCTCCAGCCCGAGTACACGGCCGTGATCGATGTGGGCACGATGCTTTCAAAGGCCGCGCTCTACCACGTGCTGTGCGCTTTCGCGAACAACCATCAATTGGGCGGCGCATGTGGCCAGCTTGCTGTCGATGAACCACTCAAGAACCTTAGCAACTGGGTCGTATCAGCGCAGCACTTCGAGTACAAGATCAGCAACTTGCTCGACAAGTCGTTCGAGAGCTGCTTCGGCTACATCAGCGTGCTTCCAGGAGCGTTCTCAGTCTACCGGTACGAGGCGATTCGCGGTGCACCCCTCGACGCGTACTTCCAGACGCTCAACGTCGACCTGGACATCCTGGGCCCGTTCATCGGAAACATGTACCTCGCCGAGGATCGCATCCTTGGCTTTGAGATGCTGGCACGCAAGGGCTGTAACTGGACCATGACGTACGTCAAGGATGCGATCGCGCGCACGGACGTGCCGCATGACCTCGTGAGCCTGATTGCGCAGCGTCGGCGGTGGCTCAACGGCGCCTTCTTCGCGACTGTGTTCAGCATCTGGAACTGGGGTCGCGTGTACTCGGAGAGCGCGCACTCGTTGCCGCGCAAGATCGCGCTGTTCGTGTACTACGTGTACAACCTCGTCTACACGCTGTTCGGGTTCTTCTTGCCCGCGAACGTGTACCTCGCCCTCTACTTCATCGTCTTCCAAGGCTTCCAGCAGAACCGCTGGGTTTTCCTCGACACGTCTGGTTTCTCCGACACCGTGCTCAACTGCAGCGTGTACCTCTTCAACCTTGTGTACCTGTTCGGGCTGACGACGCTGCTCATCATTGGCCTCGGCAACAATCCCAAGCACATGAAGCTCACGTACTACTTCGTGGCGGCGGTGTTTGGTGCCATCATGATGCTGTCCTCGCTCGTTGGTCTCGGCATCTTCTTCTCAACGCCAGCGACGGCGCACTCGATCGTCGTGTCGGTGCTCACGATCGGCGTCTACTTCCTCGGCTCGGCGCTCCACGGCGATCTGCACCACATCTTCATGACGTTCACGCACTACACGGCGCTCATCCCGACGTTCGTCAACATCTTCACCATCTACTCGTTCTGCAACCTGCAAGACCTGTCGTGGGGCACCAAGGGGCTTGTCGACGAGCCGCCGCTCTCGCCGCTTGACGAAGTCGAGAAGGGCGACTTCAAGGACGTGATCGCCAAGCGCCGCGCCATGGAGGAGCGCCGTCGCGAGGCCCGCGCGCGCCAGGATGCCAAGAAGAAGCACTTTGAGGCGTTCCGCACCAACGTGCTGCTCACGTGGGCGTTCGGCAACCTCATCCTCGCGCTCTTCGTCGTGTACTTCGCCACCGCGGGCACCTACATGTCCATCCTGTACGTGTTCGTCGCCGCCATCAACGCGATTCGCCTGCTCGGTAGCATTGGCTACTGGGTGTACCTCCACACGGCTGGCATGCGCACGCGCGTGCTCGACAAGTCGACGCTGGGCAACGGCAACGGCCGCTACCCGCAGAGCAACGTGCTGCAGCTCGACGAGCACTACGCCGCGCTCGCCGAGGACCAGCGCGCGTACTACGCGTCGGGCCGCACCAACGACGACGCCGTCGCCTCGGCCGTTTGAGTTTCGCCCACGTCAACAAGGCACGGCGTGGCACTCGGACGCCATCTACAGCAACAAACAACAAACAACAGTTCGGTAGCAGCTACACTAGGCTCCCTTGCGCGTCTTATTTCCAAGTAAAACCCCTTGAAACACGTCCATGTTCGCTTCTGCATCACGCGACTAAGATGTGTCTGGAGTTGAATTGGTACTTGTCTCTGGTTCTTGTCTTATTTGCGGGTCGCCTCGACCTTTTCTTATCGCAAGTGTCATCTGGCTGAACTAGTATCTTTTGCCAAGCCAAAAGCGTATCTTTTCTCTTTGCGATCCAAGAGTCGGAAGAGCTGCCTCGTGATCACCAAGGGCCTATAGTGACGCGATGGACGGCGCCGACGACCGCGTGCTGCTCGAGGGCGAGTGGGTGAGCTGCGAGGCGTTCGGCAACACGGCGCTCGACTGGTCGCAGGCGGTCAAGGACGGCGCGGCCACCGCGGAGCTCAAGTTCGCGAGCGACAACTCGTACTCGCTCCACCTGTACCGCGCTGCGAGCGAGACGCCGGGCGGCGAGCGGGAGGATATGACGTCCAGCTTCCGGCATGTGGTCGCGAGCGAGGGCGCGTTCGAGGTGCTGGATGGGAACGCGCTGGCCATCAGCGGTGCGTCGTCGCCGGTGTCGATGAGATGCAGCAGTTGTGGCCTTGACACCGACAACGATGTGGCGGTTGACGATGCAGGCGACACGTCGGGTATCCGGTGGTCCTTCCAGCTTGAAGAGGACGACGAGCTGCGCATTCGGTGGGCGCAAGGCTATCGCAACGCGAGCTGCAATTAGGATGTGCGCTCAAGCCTGTGGTTTTGGTGCTGTATCCGCAGGTTAGAAGGCGCCAAGCGCTTCGGGCGGTGCAAGGGCGTGGACATTATTTACTTCAAGCGCGTGCGGCGTTAACGCAGGCGGTTCTGTTCGTGATTGTACGGTATTACCTGATCGACATGGGGCAATAACGCAAGATGAACACCAAGAGACCATGTTCAGCGCGAGGTAACTAAATGTCCAGCACGTCGTCCAGCCATTCCTCCATTTGCGCCTGCGAGGTCGTCGCCGCCGGCGGTGCTGTGGCGACGGCTGAAGACCCAAAGCCACCGCCGATGCGGCCGCCAGCTGCCGTTGCAGCCGACACACTCAGCTCCAGCAGCGAGTCGAGCGCCTCCTCGTCCGCCTTGCTCGACGAGGCAGCAGATCGCGTCGGCATGCTCTTCATCGCCGGCTCAGCAGCGACGCTCTTGTCTTCAGCCAGCGGTGAGTCGACTGAGGCGTCGTTGCTCTCGTCTAGAAGCTTGTCGTCGTCGTGGATGGGGTCGAAGGGGAAATCAACCTGCCAGCACACAAGTATCGTATCTCATTCAGCACACGCACACGCCCTGCCATTCGATGGGAGTAACTGGGGGTGAGAGGGTCTCGTACGCAGTCCTTGGGGTCCATGCGGTAGCGGATCGCCGGCGGCACCTGGGCCAACTGCTCCGCGAGCCAGCTAAAGTCCTGGAACGCATTGCGTGCCAACCACGAGAGTCCTGTCAGCACAACCACACGCGCGTCTACCCATCGCAATCCGACCGGACTCACCAACACGCCGAACGCGGTGCCGTCGTCGGCGGCGGCGGCCTCCCACTGTCGCACGGTTTGGCTCTGGAAGTACGTGCCTGTTGCGGCGCCCATCGATGGTCGGTAGTTCTTCTCGTCGGCGAAGAACTGGCGCCTGCCCGACGCGGTCGCGCTCAGCGACTCGACCGATGCAGTTGTGTCGTCCTCCCCGTCCTCCTCGCGTTCTTGGTACCGGAAGGCGTTGGAGCCGAGCGAGCGCCCGCCCGTGGCGCTCGCGTGCGCGTTTCCGCGGCCGCGAGAGGAGCCGGCGCCGCGCCCGCGCCCTCGCCCGTGCGTCGCGCGGTACTTCACCTGCGACCGGCCCATTGCGATTGATCGCGCGATATTTGGATTTTGAGCTGCTCATGCCGAACGATTATCAGTAATTTTGACCAATGACGTAGCGAGTTGCAGAATATTCGCCAATAGAATCGCCCCGATCGCGAATTTCTGACGCCTGTAAGTGCCTGTGAAAACCATGACAGCCAGGTGCATGGTCACTCTTACAATGTTAGTGATGGCCCGCCGTGCGGAAAAATGCAAGGGCAATGAACAGGAGCAGGCATATCATGGGAGTCGATGCAAATAATGACTCATCAGTGTTTGGAAGAAATTGACTCCGTTTGATGTTAGAGGTGAAGGAAGCCGCGGCAGTCAGCAGCAGCGGCAGCCGTCCATGGAGACAGCCACCGCATCGCAACCAGCCGCAGCAACGATAACGCGCTATCTGCGAGACACAGCAGCAGTCGTCGTTTACTTCTTCGACTTCTTGGTGGCGAGCTTGCGCTGGTAGAACTCAAGCTCCTTGCCCTCCAGGATGTAGCCGTCGGCGCGGCCCGACTGGCCGGGGCGCGACGAGATCACGGCGAGCAGGCGGCCCGAGACGAACTGGTCGTCCAGCTTGGGGTCCAGCTCACGCGTGCGCTGGCGGTTGGCCAGCTTGCGGAGGACGTGGCTCGACTTCTTGACCTCCTCCTCCTCGGTCTTGTCCGAGCCCTTCTTGACGCCGATCTTGACGCCGTAGTGAGCCTCGTACCACTGACGGAACGGGGTGGCGTCGACGAGCACGACGGCGCCCTTCACGAGCGTCTTGGTGCGGACCAGCTCGTTGTTCGACGCGTTGTACACGACATCGAGGACACGCGTCTTGCGAGCCGTCACCTCCGTGCCCCACGAGAAGTTGCCCGTCTCCAGGCGCAGCGCGCGGAACTTGAGGTGGCCGCCGCGCACACGGACCGTGTGCACGCGCTTGCCGCCGAGCTTGGTGTGAGCGGGCTGGCGGCCGAGCTCGAACTTTCGCTTCTTGCGGTACTGGACACGCTTGCCACCGGTTTCACGGCGCTTGTGGCGAGAATCACGCGAGATACCTGAGGGGAATCAGTCAAACATCAGTCGTCTGGGGGGTCAAAACGCTCCGTGCGGGCGTCGGCTGTCACATGCAGATCGAGAGCACCACATATTCAAATGCTGCACAACGGGGATACAGCAGTGAATATACTGGTTGGACGGGGGGAGGACGACGCCGAGCAGGCGTGTCCGTTCGAACGAGGGGGATTGTAACGCTCCCCTCCAGTTCTCGGACCCCCATCACATGCGCGCATACCGGAAGACCGGCAGCGGCATCTCCGTTGCGCGCGCACGTCGACTTGGCGGCGGGGACTGCACGAAAAGGGCCAAGAAAGCGCGCTTACCCATGGTCACTTCGGAGTAATTTCTGGACTGTGGGGCGGCAGACCATTTCAGGCCAACAGCAGCCGCCGCTCGCTCGGGACCAACCAAACGCAACAAACGGTGGAGAGCGACGTATCGGTTTGGACGGGGACTTGCTCACAAGTGCGCAGGAGGTGCGAACCGAACTTAAAGGAGATAGTATTCATAAAACATTCCGGTAAATTACGGGTGCGAACCTTTGTGCGAACTTAGTCAAAAGAAAGCGATTTCATTGGATAAAAAAACGGAAGCGAGCGTTTTGCCGCCAAAAACGAACGAAAACCGCGCGAACGCATCGAGGCGAGGAGCGCAACGCAACATTAGACGAGCGAGTCGCGCTTCAAGCGTCGAGTTGCTGTAGTGCGTCTGCGCAGGGTTTCCAGGTGGCGATTAGGACCGACAGCCATGCCGCAGGAGGAGTTCTCGACCGACCTGCTGCAGCTCTACTATGGTGAGCGGCCAGGAGAAGCGGCATTAGCGCGCCGCACGTCATGTCCTCACGCTGCTGTTTGCTTGACGCGTTTCGTTCTGCAGACCGCCTCTTTCCGTACGAGCAAATGACGCGGTGGCTCTCCTACGGCCAAGGTGAGCTGGACGGTGCTCGTATGCAGGCTTGTGGGCCCCAGGCGCCTCGGTGACTAACAGGCGCTGGTCGGTCCGACAGGGGAGGGCTTCCTGTTCCGGCGGGAGCTGTCGTTCATGCTCGAGAACGGCATGTACATCCGGCACAAGGCGTTCCACAACGCGGCCGAGATGAAGGCATCCATGACCAAGACGCTGCCCTTCAAGATCGACATTGGCGCCGTCTTCTCCGTGTCGCCGGTGGATAAGGGCAAGGTGAGCGCGGCCGACTTCGTGCCCGAGGAGCGCGAGCTCGTGTTCGATATCGACTTGACGGACTACGACGACATTCGCACGTGCTGCGAGGGCGCCTCCATCTGCAACAAGTGCTGGCGCTTCATGGTCGCGGCCGTCAAGGTGCTGGACGCCGCGCTGCGCGAGGACTTTGGCTTCGAGCACCTGCTCTGGGTCTACTCGGGACGCCGTGGAATCCATTGCTGGGTCTCGGACGAGCGCGCGCGCATGCTCGAGAACGACGCGCGCTCGGCCGTCGTGCAGTACCTGGCGCTGGTCGAAGGCAACGAGAACGCCAAGCGCAAGGTCAAGCTCCGGGAGCCCCTGCACCCGTCGCTCGAGTGAGTAGCACTTGACTGGCTTTTGGTCCTGCGGTCAGCACACTGATATAGTTACTTGTACCTGTGTCTAGTCGCGCCTACCGCATCCTGGAGCCTCTGTTCGAGGACATGATCCTCGGACCTGATGGACAGGGCGTCTTCATGTCGAAGCAGCACTGGAGCAAGCTGCTGGACATGGTGCCGGACGAGGACCTGCGCGCCCAGCTCAACAAGCGCTGGGCGAGCACCGACAGCTCGACCCCGGGCGACAAGTGGCGCGAGCTGGTCGCGGGCGTGGAAGGAATCCTGCGCAAGAACAAGCCCAGCAGCGGTGTCAAGCGCCCGCTAAACGGCGACGCGGCGTCGGGCGGCAACAAGCGCGCCGAGCTGCGCACGTGTCTGCAGGAGATCGTGCTCGCGTATTTATACCCGCGGCTTGACGCCAACGTGTCCAAGCAGCGCAACCACTTGCTCAAGAGCCCGTTCGCCGTGCACCCGAATACCGGGCGCGTCTCTGTACCCGTGGGTGCCGAAGACATAGAGAGTTTCGACCCGTTCCAAGTGCCGACGCTCGGGCAGCTGCAGGAGGAGCTCAACCAGAGCAACGGAGAGGGCTCGGAGAGCGGCCGGTCGGCGTCCATGGAGAAGTACGTGGACCAGTTCGAAGCGCAGCTGCTCAAGCCGCTGGACGCCGACGCGCGGCGGAAGCAGCGCGACGCCAAGGAGAGCGACGCCGCGTTCAACGGCGACTGGTGATCGAAGCGACGGCGGAACGTATACTTTGAAGCGAGCGTGCGCCTACGAACGATGTAATAGACATCGGGGGCGAGATAGTGGCCAAAGCAAAGGCGCGACGAGAAAGCAAGAGACGGGGAGAATGCATATTGAATGGTTGTTTCGCCTGACCGATCTCGATCTTCTCGCTGGGGGTTACTGCTGGTGAGTGGCCGCGCGCGCGGCTCGGAAGCGTGACACGCGCTTCACCGGTTGCTATCAAAGAGCAGCACGAGCGCACACGTCAGACAGATCCTAAAGGCTCTTCAAAGCAACCAAACGACGTAACGTACCGGTTCGCCGACTGGTTCGAGCGTCACGCGGTCCCCGTCCGGGTTGTTCCCGGCAAACCGCGACGTCCGCGGCGCCATCCCGAACGCGCTGGTCACCGGCGTCGCGCCGCTACCAAGCGTTCCTGTGCGCTCTGGAGCAACTGGCCGCTCGAGGATCTCGCGCTCCATGATGCTGCCCGAGAAAACTGCCGACGAGGACGAGGGCAGCGGTGCCGAAGACGTAACCGGGAACGGGTCTTCCCCGCGAGCAGACACGACCGGCGCAAAGGACGACGATGCTCCAGCGATCGGAGTGCGTGTGAGCGGTGCCGAGGGCGCCTGACGTTCGCCGATCGAGCCCACAACTCCAACGCCCGAGGACGGCTGTTCTTTGGTGGAAGCCTTCGTGTCTTCTTCACGAGAACGCTTGCCGCCTTCCGCCTTGGCGCGCATGCTCATCGCCTTCTCCGCAAGCGACGAGTCCGTAGGGCAGAGCTCGAACGCGCGGTCGAACGCGCGCGCAGCCTCGTCGAAGCGCTCGAGTGCCGACAGCGCACACGCCTTCCGGTAGTGACCCTATCGTATGGCAACGACGTGTTAGGCCGCAGCTAATTGTTGCGTGGGACGGGAAGTAGTCCCCACCTTGACCCAGGAATCGTCCAGCTCAATGGCGTTGTTCGCGTCCTCCAGTGCGCTCTCGTACTTTTTGAAGCGGTGGTACGCGGCCGAGCGATTGCCATAGAGAACCTAGGTGACGGAGATATCCACCAACGATGTTAGTCAGCACCCTCTTGAGATGCGCCACAATCACGCCCTCTTACATGTGACGACGGGTCCAGTTCGATCGCCTGCGAGTAGAACTTCACGGCCTCTTTGAACTTTCGCCGCGCGAACGCGTCGTTGCCCTTCGCCTTTAGCGCGGCCGCCTGCTGCTCTGTCGACTCGGGCGCCGGCTCCTCCTCGCTCTCGGCGTCGCCGCCGTGCTCCTCCGCCGCCTCGAACTCCTCCATGCGCTTCATCATCTCGTCCCAGTCCCACGTCGCCTGCTCGTTCTGACGGCGCTCCTCCTCTTCAATCTCAAAGTACTCCTCGATATCTGCGGAGAGCACGAGTTTAGTGCTATGTGTAGTCGCTCGGAGCGCAAGTGTGTGGCTCGCACGAAGAAGCACGACCAACCTTGCTCTGTCGCGCGTGGCACGGGGCCAAGCTCGCTCTCTTCGACCGATTCCTGAATCTCGCGGATGTTCTCGTCCTCGTACATCTGCAACAGGCCAATGGGAGCGTTAACGGATCGTGCTCGCTGCGAGAAATGGGCGACTGCCACGTAGTTCCCAGCGCGCGCGGCACCTTTTTCAGGTTGAACATCTTGTCCACGTCGGCGCGCTTGTCGCCCAGCTCCTTCAGTGACGCCTCCTCCTCTCGAATGCGCGACTGAAGGTCTACAACACCCGGCAGAACACACTCAGTCTAGGGCTGGAGTGGGAGATGGCAATGCCAACAGACTGCGCGAGGCTCACCCTTCTTCTTGCGGCCAATGATCTCGACGGCGCTCGGCACCGTGCGCCACGCGTAGTAGTTATCGCCCAAGTGCGCGAGCACCTCGTTCGAGCGCACGATCTTGCCCGGTATCATGGCGCGCTTGCCCAGCGGCACCTAACGCGATTCGGATGACGTAGCTCCACATGAGTATGGCTGACTCGACTCGAGCGCGTTGCACAGCTTGGAATCGAGTGGACGCACCATGACGGGGTGCGAGAGCTTCTTGGGTAGCTCCTGCAGTGTGTCGGCGAGCGCATCGAAGCGGCCGACGCGCTCCTGCAGCGCCGCGATCTGCTCGCGCGTGCGTTCGATGCGCTGTCACCACCAACATTGCCACCGCTTCAGAAGTCAGCACTGCTTCCGCTACAGAGCGGCCCAGAGACCCTGCGCGTCCAGCCCTGCGTCTGTGTGGTATACGCCACAGTGACAGGCGATCCGGTGGCGCGTACCTCCTGCAGGAGCCGCGCGTTCGCCGCCTCCGCGACGACTCCGAGCGCCGCGGCCATTCTGATTGGGGACACGAGGATCGAAAAGTGGTGTTGTACCGTTTGGTGGCTCCAGCATTGGTGTCATGAGTAGTGTCGACCACATCGAATTAGTTCATCTCACCCTGAAATATATAGCTGAACCTGAGATAAGGAGCGACGTCACAACGTGTGACGCAATCTGATCATTCGGCTCATTTTGTTCGAAGAGCTTCGGCCGGGAACTGGATGTGGCGCCGCGCGATCGCCCACCCGCTCGCGCGTCTGCACGCCCCACGCGTCCCCAGATCTGCGTCTGTCATGTCGGCTGCCCGCGAGTTCTCCAGTGCCGCAGCGGCTCCGCGCGCGGCCGTCTGCGTGATCGGCAACGAAGTGCTCACGGGAAAGGTAAGTGATCCGTTTGGTTGCTTGGAGTCACACTTGATGTTCACCGCGTTTCTCTCGTGTTCATGGCTGCCCGATGTGCTATCTTAGACGCAAGACACCAACTCGCACTTCATCGCCAAGCTCATGTTCCGCCGAGGCGTCGACCTCGTGCGCGTCGTGGTGATCCCTGACGAAATGGACGTAAGCCAAGTCGAGTGCTGATTGTTTGGATGTTCGATGCTGCTGCTGTTGGGACCCCGCACTAAATTATGGCGTCATGGGTGTTCGCGTGACGTAGGTCATTGCGTCGACGGTCAAGGAGTTGTCGGGCCTCGTTGGCCCCACGGGATACGTGTTCACCACTGGCGGCATCGGCCCCACGCATGACGACATCACGTACGAAGGAGTGGTAGGTGGCCTTATATTTTCGCGCGAGTTGTGTCATTCGAGATTAGCTTTTTGTCTATAGTGCACAGACGACGGGCACCCTCTGAGCACCTCTTTGTGTTTGGTACTCAACAGGCAAAGGCGTTTGGCCGGGGAGTGGCGCTCCACGAGCCGACGTTAAACGGTCTGCGCGAGGCGATGGCTAAGCGCGGCCGCGGCGAAGTCAACGAGGACCGCAAGCGGATGGCCATTCTCCCTGAGGGTTGCGAGACTCTGCCGACCTCTACGTGGGTGCCAATTGCCGTCGTGCACAACGTGTACATCCTGCCGGGCATCCCGTCCATGGTGCGCGACATGCTCACCGTCAACGAAGAGCGCTTTGTCGGCGTCCCGATCCATCGTGCCATCGTACGTTCGCCATGTTATCTGTGTTGGTTGCAGTGGTATCGTATCACCCGTACGGCTAACAGCTCTGGTAATGCTTCGGTGATGCCTCTTTATTATCGACGTGCGACCCAGGTTGCCACGACCAAGCTCGAAGGAGACATCGCTGCACCACTCACCGCGGTGCAGAAGGCTCACCCGAGCATTGCTATCGGCAGCTACCTCAACCTGACGGACGAGAAGACGGGCGTCAATGACGAGAGCTACAACACGCAGCTGACGATCGAAGGCCGCGACGCTGAGGAGGTCGAACAGGTGGCCCAGGAGCTCGTCGCTCTCTTCGATGCCTTCCGCTTTGAGCCCAGTAGCCTCTAAGGAGAAGCACCTCATGCCCGTAGTCAATCGTGATCTGTGCTTATCGCATGATCCGCCACGCAGTTGACGAAGGTCGTTGAAGTGTTCATTTTTGTGGACCACATCCTATCAGTTTGAAATGCGGAGATTAGCGTTTCATACACTACTCAGATAAATTTGTACGTGTGATATTCTAATTTTAGCATGATTACGAAGTTATTTCCTAATATAGTGTGAAACTACCGGTACATAATATGCTTGCAATGATTACGCAATTGATCTGTCTAGGCTATTAATACAGTATCAGTCGACCATCGCGCAATTGACAAGCGGAATGCTTCACTCCGCTCGACGTCGACTCGGACTCGCCGCCTCGCTCTCGCGCCCGCCTTCTCCGCGTTCCCACAGCTTCCGTCTCTCCATGTCGACTGCCCACGAATCCTCGAGCGCCGCAGCGGCTCCGCTCGCTGCCGTCTGCGTCGTCGGCAACGAAGTGCTCACGGGAAAGGTAAGTGATCCGCTTGGTTGCTTGGAGTCGCACTTGACGTTCATCGCGCTTCTCTCGTGTTCTCGGTCGCTGAATCTGCTGCCGCAGACGCAAGACACCAACTCGCACTTCATCGCCAAGCTCATGTTCCGCCGAGGCGTCGACCTCGTGCGCGTCGTGGTGATCCCTGACGAAATGGACGTACGCGGTGCTTGTTCTGCCGTGGCAAGTTGGAGTCGCCGTCGAAGATGCCTGAGTCTGACCACTGCAATTGTGGTTATGTATTGATCCAGGCCATCTCGTCGACGGTCAAGGAGCTGTCGGACTTCGTCGGCCCCACGGGGTACGTGTTCACCACGGGTGGCATTGGCCCGACGCACGACGACATCACGTACGAAGGAGTGGTAAGTGGACTGCTTCCGAGCAGGACGGACGTAGTTTTAGATCATTATGGTTATGCTGATAGACTTTTGTTGACTGGTCCTCTGTCATTATCAACAGGCTAGAGCCTTCGGCCGGGGTCTGGAGCTGCACGAGCCGACATTGAACGCTCTGCGTGAGTACGCCGCGAAGGTGTACAATCGCCATGAGGTGAACGATGAAGCCAAGCGCATGGCCATCCTCCCCGAGGGCTGCAAGATTCTCAAGACTGCGACGTGGGTGCCCCTTGCGGTCGTTCACAACGTGTACGTTCTGCCGGGCATCCCGTCCATGGTGCGCGACATGCTCACTTTCAACGAGGAGCACTTTGTCGGCGTCCGCATCCATCGCGCCATCGTGCGTAACTCCGTTCGATTCGCTGGCATCATCACTTCTCTTGTTAAACTCATTTCTGACCTGTACGTTGTCCTCAACTCTCTGGGTCCAATTGTCAACGCAGGTGAACACGCTCAAGTACGAGGCAGACATCGCCGCGCCACTGAAAGCTGTGCAGAAGGCCCACGCGGGCGTCGCCATCGGTAGCTATATCAACCTGTCGGACGAGAAGACTGGAGTCAAGGACGAGAGCTACAACACGCGCATAACCGTCGAAGGCCGCGACGGAGAGGAGGTCGAACGGGTCGCCCAGGAGCTCATCACCCGCTTCGAGGGCGTCCGCTTTGACGCAAGCGCTCTTTAGTTCGAAAGCGAGGGCCTGCCAGACTTGGAACTTAAGCATGGAGTGAGTGGCAACCTGTAAGCAGTTTGGGAAATTCAGGCACGACGTCTTGATTTGCATTCCACCTATTGGTTCCTTTCGTCAATCATAAAGCTGAGCATTTCCTAACTCGGTTGCTCTGGTATAAAATTTGATCGTGGCGTCTCAACATTACGAAAGGATGAGCCCGTGGCCTCGGCTGATTTTGAATGGGCTCCCGTCAGCGCAGTTTTGGTGCATCTGGCAGTGGTTGCCCTTCCGAACGGACCGCGTGCATCCCTCGACCTCGCAGCGGCGCCCACCTCCATGTGAGATGCAGTATCCATTGCCGCGGTCCTTCTTCTTGCAGCCCTCCATGATGCATCGCCGGATGCCGCCGTGCAAGTAGCACAGTCCGAGCCGCTGGGTGCCCTTGGTGCAACATGGAACTCGGCACTTCTTTCCACCGCCGTGAGCACGGCAGAGCCCTCCGCCCTGCGAGCTCTTGTCGCACCCTTCCATCTGGCAGCGAGCCCCGCCGCCGTGCGTCTTGCATCGGTTGTTGGACTGCGCACGTCGCACGCACCCGTCAACAACGCACTGCTTCGCTCTCCTTGGTGCCTTGCGAGATGACGACGTCGACGACGCGGAGGCTGTGGACGCTGTGGACGCTGTGGACGCTGTGGACGCTGTGGACGCCATCGACGCTGTTGAAGCCGTCGAGATCGTGCGCAGAGCGGAGGGCGGGCCTGGGAGCGACGCGGCGAGTACCTGGCCATTCTTGGCGAATGCCGGACTTCCGATGAACGATGACGGTCCCGGCAAGAAGAAGCTGAGGGCAGCGGGTTCACACGGCCTGGGGTCGGTGAGAGCATTGTCGGCGTAACCACTGACGGCAGCGTGCGGAAGGATGACCGCCCAGATCGCTGGCCACTCTCCACGATGTCTTCCCACGATTCGCGGAGAAACGAGTCCATGACGGGCGAGAGATCCGGCGCCCCCGCGACTTCCGGCTTCATGGCGGCACTGGTGTTTAGGTTCTCAGCGACTTCCTGCTTGATAAACGGATCGCTTGGCATCGGCACGGTCGGGAATCCGGTCGTGAACGATGTGCGACCGCTGATCCTGATCTTGAGGCCGGGGGAGAAGCTGGCACGCACGCTGCCACCGAGAGCACTAGGGACGAACGGAGCGGGCGAGTCCGTGTCTTGGGCAGTAAAACTGTCCGCGATGGACGCAGCGCTGAGCTCCATATTCTCGCTCGACTCGCGCCGGTACGGGTTGATCGAGTGGGGCGATATCATGGACGGGGAGCTGGGCGTGTCCAGCATCATCATGGTGCTCTCGATGTCGAAGTCGTCCAAAAGGTCCATCGACACCGGCAGGTTCAGCACGTCATTGATGCTGAACACCGACGAGCCGTGCGCTGCCGCGGGCGACGGCGATGGCTGGGAGTCCATCGTCACGGGGGCCGTCGAGGAGGAAGAGGCGCGCGGCTAGGATCGGTGGAAGGGCGATTGCTCGGGACGATTGCGGTTCAAGAATGTCTGCCCCTCCCGTGCCAACGCGTACCGGACGCGCCTGCCCACCACGGGTGCCCGCCTTAGCCTCGGTCGTTGTTTAGACAAGCCCCGCATCGCCACAAACCCGCGGGGTTTGCCTCGATGCGCGAAGGAGGACGACAGCCATCTGCGCTTGCGGCCTCGTGTCATTCGCTTGTCCTCGTTCCACTATTTCTGACCGACAAGGTCAGGACTTCAACTACATATTATCCAATCAGAAATATCTGCCATCAATTTACACCAATCCGGTGTTTAATTTATCGTTAAAGTATATGACCCTTTTGAGAAAACAAGGGGTGCTACTAACTATTTACTTAATGCTGAGAATACGGTACATGATCTGGAGGAGGGATGACCTGGACATTCCTTCCCCCCTTCCTGTCGTCGTCCCCCCCTTTCTGGCTCGGAAAGACGGGAAAGCCGAGCGTTTTGCCCAACAAGATCGAGTGAAGAGCAAGTGAAGACTGGGCGCCGCGTCTTGTGGACTTCCCGCGCGATCTAGAGCCGAATGAGCACGCGCAGCGACAATGGAGAGCCGAGCGCCGGCGGCCGCCACAGCCGCAGCAGCAGCACGGCCAGCAGCGGCCTCCTGGGCGCGCCCCAGCCGCCGCTCCCGCCGGCCTCGTTCACGAGCGCCGGCAGCGTCAGCAGCACCGCCAGCAGCACTGGTACGGCCTCGATAGGTGTTGGCGCACGTATTTCCGTGTGTTGGTGCTCGTGTTGGGCGTTTCCCGGGCTTTAGACCGCGGACATTGGCATCGATAAATGATCCTGACGATTTCTGTCGTGCTGTATCGCACAACAGACCGCTTCTCGCCGACGGAGCTCGTGACGCCCGAGATCACGCATAGCTCCAACCCGCTGCATCAGCTTCTGCAGCAGCGCCCGATGCCGCCGCCCCCGCCGCAGATGCAGCCCATCAGCGCCCAGCAGCAGTCGTTCCTGCAGCAATTCCTATCGCCAGCCAACAACATGCCCATGAACAGCTATCTTCGTCCGCAGCCACCCGTGCCGCCGCCGGCGAGCGCTGCGCCGCCTCCCGCGCCCTTGGCGACCAACCTGCAGTTCTTCCCACAGAACAACCAGTTCCCGCCGCCGCGGAGAGGGCCGTCGCCCCCACCGTACCCCTCTCAGTTCCAGCCCGTGCCCCCGGCCGGGTTCCCGTCGGCACCACGTAGTATCAGCGTCACATCGGTCGACGGTAGCCGCAGCAACGGCGCGGGGGGCTCCACTGTCAGCTCCTTGTCTGGAAGTCCGCGGCAGTCGTCGCAGATTGGCGTGAACACGGTGCCGCCCGGAACGCCGCTGTCGGACGAGCGCGTCGAGTACCAGTCCCGTGGGGAGACGGATCCAAGTGAGAGCCGATCGCTGGAAGTCATGCCTATCACGCTGTACAATTCGGAGCGCACGTCGCAGCTGGGGAACCTCATCTCTGTGAATGAGCACTTCATTTCGTACCCGATCCGCAACGGTCTGATCCGCGTGATCAGCCAGAGCTCGGTTGACCGCTTGCTGCTACGCAAGCACGAACACCACGCCGTGACGGAGCTCGCGTTCTTCAACAGCAAGTCGGACTTGCTGCTCAGTGCGGGCACGGACCACCACATCGCGATCTGGGGAATTGTCAACGACCCAATGAGTCGCGAACTGTTGAAGCTAGTGCCGACGCCAGCACAACGTGTCAAGTGGCACCCGACGGACTCGAACAAGATCGCCATTGCCAACGGAAGCGTGGTGTTTGTCGCCGACTTGTCGAACGTCAACGCCGATGGCGAAGGTGCCGAGAACCTATACGATATCAGTGTCGTTTGCGGACAGACGTCGGGCCAGATCAATGACGTCACATTTTCCCCGGCGGGTGACGCGGTGGTGACCGCCGGGAGCGACGGCTTCGTGCACATTTATCGCACTCACGCCCGTCAGCCTGGACAGCCCGCCGAGTTCGTGCACCGATTTGACCCGTTCGACGGCGCGGTTGTGAACAGCGTCCATTTCTTCAACGGCAACTTTTTGAACCAGCCCGGTCTTTTGATCGGCGGCGAGGGCAACACGCGGCTGTCGCTGTGGAACGCGCCGTTGACCGAGAACACCCAGCCTATCTCCTACCAATCCGTGACGATTGTTGGGCCTTCGACCGCGTCGGACTCGACGGTAATTCACGAGACGCTGCTGGACCCTACGAATCAGTTCCTGTTCGTCGCCGATCGCGCCAACCCGCTGGTGTACGCCTTCCACCTGGCGTCCAGTGAAAACACGCGGACTCCTCGGCGCTTCGACAATGTGACAGAGTTCGCTCTGGCGTACCCTGTGCTGTCCATGGGAATCCTGAACCGGTCGCATGGTCAGTCAGCTCGTGCTGGCGAGGATGGAGACGCGTTGTCTGCAGACGCCGCACTTAATTTCTCCATGCAGTTGTACTGCCTGCAGACACAAGCAATTCAGCGGTACTACGTGGCTGCGAGTGACTGCTACATCCCGTCATCGAGACAGCATGCAGGAAGCTCCATTGAAGACGAGCTTCCGTCCGTCGAGAGCTCGGCGAGCGCTGGGCAAACTGTAGGAGCCATGACCACGGAAGGCGAAAGCGGCGAGATGTCGTTTCAGTCGGCCGCCGAGTCGCCGCGTGCTGCCGGCGCTGCCTCGTCCCCGGAAACCGAGATCGATGTCCAGACTACTCCCCAAGACAATGAAGGGTCGGATAATGACGAAGATGCGCAGCGTCTGAGCTTCCGCGGAAGCGCGGCCGGGAGCTCACGCGCCTCTGCTCCTTCGTCACCAGCTCGAAGCATTTCCCGCCCGCTTCAGTTGCCCATCGTCAACGATGATGGTGCGTCCTCCCTCGCTGGCGACGACGGTGCACTGCCAAGCATCCCGTCGTATGCTCGCTCGTCGCCGTCGTCCTCCATTCGGGCGTTCCAAGATGAGGCCTCGCTTCAGTATGAGCCGTCGATTGACGACTTGGCGAGTGAAACGCAGCAGCAACCGCTGCTCGCGTACCTGCGTCGTATGGAAGCGAACCAGCTCCAGCGCGATGAGCAGATGCGTGAGCAGATGCGGACGCTCATGGGCAACCTGGGCAACCACTTGACGACGCAGGTGTCGCTTCAAGTCGAGAAGTCGGTACAGAAGCAGCTGCAGACTGTGCTGGTGCCTGCCATGGGCCGCATCGTTCTGCACACGATGGAGCACAACTTCATGAAGCCCGTGCAGAACGGGTTCCAACACGTGATTTCTGAGAAGCTGATCCCACAGATGGAGCAGAAGCTCAACGAGTCGCTGATGAGCGCACTGCCTGAGCAGATGGGGAACGGAGTGGACGAGATGGTGCAGAGGGTCGTTGATGACGTGCGCCAGCCCGTGCGCGAGTCGTTCCGCGAGTGTTTCCAGGACATCATCATCCCATCCTTCCAAGCGGCGACGCAGAAGATGTTCGAGCAGATCAATGACACTTTTGTCAAGGGAACGCGCAGCGCCTTCGAGGGCAGCGGCCAGAGCAAGAGCAACGCGCAGGTGCTGAACCAACTGAAGGAACTCTCGAGCGTCGTTGGCGACCTGTCGAAGCAAGTCGAGACTCTGAGTGCGGCCGTTGCTGGTGCTAGTGGCAGCGCTGCAGTCGCGACCAATGGACCTTCTAGCTCCCCCGAGGAGCTGCAGTTTGAAGCCCAGAAGACTGCTGTGTCTGAATATCTGGCGCATGATGACTTTGAGGAAGCGTTCAAGGTGGCGCTCGGCGCGCAGAACGTCAAGCTGGTGGCGTATGCGTGCCAGCAATGCGATGCTCGTTTAGTGCTGTGCTCGCGACCGCCCAAGCTCTCGCAGATGATCATCCTGTGCCTGGTGCAGCAGCTCGGCGCGGACCTGGCAGACGATTTGCAGACGAAGCTCAACTGGCTGCGCGAGTCGCTGCTAGTTATGGACGTGCGCGACCAGACTATCGCTGGGTTCGTCACGAGTGTGCTGCAGGAGCTGCAGAGCGCGCTGAACAGCGTGCCCGCGGAGAGCCGCGACTCGCAGTACACGCTGCTGCATCACATTCTGAACTCGATGCTGAGCTCGGCTTGATGCGCTTTCGAAGTGGCCACAGGAAATGTGCGCGTGACGAATTGACGTTAGCGTTAAACAAAAGAAACCCGTACAACTGCTGCTTGGCGTATCTTCATCCTATAGTACTTTGATTTTTGCCCAAATGTGTTGATAATGCCTTGCCCAAGAGCGACGCTTTTCCAGATCAAAGGAAATTGTTACTTCAAGAACCTACTCTAGGTATTCCTAAATAGAAATGAAATTCCTATTAGGAATGACTAGAGTGGGTATTTTGTCCTAGTACATGCAACAAGAGTTGGAACTAAAAAAAACAGCACAAACACACACGCAAACCAAGATTTTGCGAGTTGCGTTTGCGTCAAATTTTTGCAAAAAGATTCTCCAGAATACTCGCAAATTACTAGGGCTTCGCATAATTTAGTCTGGGATAAGCCATAGACCGAATTATTGCATACGTAAAAATAGCTGGCACTAGAATTCGTCGCACTCGAGATTGCAACTTTCCTACTTCCTCTATATCAGAAAACAAAATGTCATGTCTCGAAATCGAAGTGTAACTTTGCCAAAATTCGGATGATTTGGACAATTCGCACGCCAATACTGTAGAACGCTGGTAAATAGGACCATAACATAAAAAACCAATAGATGGCACGAATTTCGACAACTCAGCAAAACTGTCAAATCTAAACGGACAAATACGGCATACTAAAACGAGATGCTCTATATCACAGAGGAGATAGAAACGAGCATTTTACAATTTTTTTAGAGGATACAAGTCAGTTCAGTCAAAGTTACGACAGTGAGAGTAGAGGCAAAGAAATCGAACGTGTTTTGGCTGAACCAATTTGTGGCACAACACAAATCTAACGCATAGAGAGAGCAGTTCTTTGATCACCAGCCGCCCCGCGATGTCGA